>PVIW01003784.1:0-154935 GCA_004026585.1 Noctilio leporinus
CCCCCACCCCCACCCTCCTCGGGCACCTGGAGTTTGCAAGGGCAGCTGAGAAGACCCAGAGCAAAGTTAAGGTTGTACTGGGAGAATGGGAGGATTGAGAAAGCAGCGCAGTGTCTGTTAGAACCTCCCTATTGTGAGAGTCAGCCCCTACCCTCTGCTAACCGCACCCCATAACTGGGGCTCTTAGCTGTTCTCGTAACTTTTGGAAGGCTACTGACCTCTAGTGTTTGGAGTACAGCATTGGCCAGATTCCAGAGATTTGGGTTAGCCTTTGAAATGAAAATCCCAAGAGCTGTGCCAACCCCTCACACGCGAGAATGTGAGCAAAATAAAACTTGTAGACATGCTTTAGTGAATACACGAGTTTAATTCGAAGCCTTCCAAAGACCTTTCGAGACCCAGTATGTAGGCCTTCCCTGGCCTTGCAGGCCTGTGCCCTCGAAGTGTTCTCTGTAACCCTTGTCACACCTGTAACTGGTCACCCGAAGTTTGTCTTTCTCCATGGACAGAGGTGTGCTCTCTGAGGGTTTGGCCTGTGTGCAAAGCCCCAGCCCCTCACACCTGAGCACCCCGATGCTTAGTGGATGCTGGTAAGAATAAATGAAGAACCCAGCCCTCTCTCCTTCTCTAGCTACTGCTTTCACTTATAAATATCAAATGAATCAACCTAATTGTACTCACAGTAATATATATGTGTGTGTGTGTGTATCTGTTTATGTGTATATGTGTGTGTGTGTGTGTATATATATATTATATAGTCATTATAATATAGGATAACTTTCAAGAAAATAGAGAATAAGGTTTTGTGTTCTTTTGGTTTTAATCAACTTCTAACTCAGTTGTCAGTGTGGCAGCTCTCAGGATAAGATATTTCTCACAAACCCATAAGTAGAAATGAACTACCATCCGCTGTGGAGGGCATCGAAGGACAGATAGGATTTCTCAGTCTGTCTGGGGAAGTTCTGGGAAAAGGCAGCAGCCACAGCTGTAGAAGTCCCCACAGCTGTTGGTTTGGGCAGGCTGAGCTGAGCGGCTGAGCAGTGAAGAGAGAGGCACTTCTATCCTGGGCCCTTGGTCAGGCTGCCTGGAGTCCTCCCCCAGGAAGGCCACCACACACAGCATCTTCCTCTTCCCCTTGGCTCAGGGAGAAGAAAAATGGGCAGGGAAGTATCATAATATATTGGCTAGATGGGTCATGGGATGTGAAAAAATTAAATCACCGATAACAAAGTGACCGGAAAAACCAATTGTATCACTGTATCCTAAAGCATTATAGCGGTTTTGCTGGCCTACTTATGTCTCTTTAGTAAAGGAAATGCTGTTTGTTGTCTGTAAGTTGCCTGTTTATTGTAAAATGCTGTTTGTCATCATCGTTAATACAGTTTTGGTATTTTGTAGAGAATGGAGATAGATACCAAATGTTTAGTGTAGCTTCCAGTTGACGAGTTTCAGAATTCTGCTTTGGACTCATTCTTTCCTTCTGAGATCCACAGTATCTATAGAAATGCAGATTGTATTCAGTGTTTAACCGAGACTTTAAAAACTACTAAAGTTGCAAACCAATCCCAATCAGCCAGTTGGAAGAGTCTCCTATTTTAAGCTGTGTTCATGCTTCAGGAAGAAGGTGCTGGAAGAGGGCCCATGGTGGTTTCATTGAACTGATTTATGGGTAACGGGCAAGTAATGTGTGGCCTGGGTTCATGCCAGCAGGCCCACCTGTGCACCTTCTTTCACAAGCTCCTGGCACCCCCCCACACACATTTTTTAAATGTGCCCAGTATACCTATATTTGATTGGTGTGTTTTCCTAAGTGCGCACCCTGCGTCTATAAAAGAAGAATGAACTATTAGGGAGATTACAATCCTGGGTACAAAAAATGAAAGTATTTCTAGAGTTTTGTTCTCCACAGGTGAACTTTTATTTTCAGTATGTAGTCTTTTGTTCTATTTGGCTTGCCCCTTCCCTCCCACTCCCACTGCATTGTAAATTGTGTGTGCTGAATAATGTTATCTAATTAGCAATCCCCCTGAGGAAAAAGTCTCAGTCTCAGTCTGAGTGATGAGGGAATCGATGGCTTGAGAACTCCGAGACAGCTGTTCCATTCCGGCAAGAAAACAAGAATAGGACTTCTTCCTTCTTCGTTGGGCATTTGAGGCGCCGTGTGCCCTCTGCAGAGTGATTGATGAAGGGGGGAAGCTAATGTATGGGTTGGTGCTGTACACCTGTCTGGAGCCCTCCCAAGTCACCCGTTGAGGTAGGCACGAGGCGTAGTACTTTTCTCCTAGCACGGATGAGGACGTTGAGATAAATTAAGAAGGCTTAACTTTGTTGAAGGTCTAGTTACTGATGGGCATTTTCATATTCCAGGGCCCTTTCTACTGTACAAGATGGCTCAGCTCTGAAGTTTTTGTATTAGAAATAAACAAACAACAGTGAACGTTGGTTCAGTTAAGTATTTCTTACCAGAGTAACAGACGGGTTCTCGGGAGCCCTTATGTTCCCACTGAGAATGTGATCGTTTTAGTTTTCATTTTGGTAAGAAACCATACACAGTAAGCCTGCGCTAGATCATCCGGGCTCTCACGTGGTGGGTGAGTACTGCTCTGACACCGGAGCAACGCTGGTTCTGTTTGTGTTTACAGTGACACCAAGAAGTATTTCTCTACCTCAGGGGTTGCTAGCTGCTCTACTCAATACCTGACTGCAGGTAGCATTCATACATTTCCCAGATTCCTTTGGAGTTAAGAACGGTCATGTGACAGTGTTGTAGCTAATGATATATAAGAGAGTTGTCATTAGGTGGGGCTTTCCAAAAAAACTTGTAAAGGCGGCTGACTGAGCAGGCTGATGCCCTCCTCAGTACTCCTGAAGTACTGTCTGTTCTTCCTTTCCTAGCCTGGAGGGAGGTGACATGATGGCCATGAAGACACTAACACATGCTAGGGGTGGCTGAAGATGGAAAAAGCCTGCGCGTCTAATAACTATTAAAACATCACAATAGCCCTGGGCTTGGCTGCCTATATAAACAGCTCGTTATAACAATAAGTTCCATAATTTTTAAAATAGCTTTAGCCCTGACTGATATGTCTCAGTTGGGCAAGATGTGTCTCAGTTGGGCATCAGCTGGAAAACCAAAAGGTCACCAGTTCAATTTCCGGTCAGGACACATGGCTGGGTGGCAGGTTTGGTCCCTGGTCAGGGCATGTGCAGGAGGCAACCGGTCAATGTTTCCCCTCTTTCTCCCTCCCTTTCCCTCTCTCAAAAAATAAATAAGATCTTTTTAAAATAGATTGATGGAGATATAATTTACCTATCATAAAATTCACCTGTGTTTTCTTTTTTTTTTAAGATTTTATTTATTATTTCCAGAGAGAGAGGAAGGGAGAGAGGCAGAGAGGGAGAGAGACATCAGTGTATGGTTGCCTTTCACCTGCCTCCAGCTACAGACCTGGCTGGAGTCCTGGCTTGCAACCTGGTTATGTGCCCTGGCTGGGAACTGAACCAATGACTTTTGGGTTCACAGGCTGGCGCCTTATCCACTGTGTACCAGCCAGGGCTAAATTCACCTGTTTTAAGTGTACAATTCAGTGATTTTTAGTAAAATTTCAGAATTGTACAAACATCACTACAGTGCCAAGTTAGGAAATTTTCATTGCCCTCAAAAGGTCTTGCCTTGCCATTGACCATCAATTCCCAGGCTCACTCCCACCCCTAGGCAACTGCTGACCTACTTCCTGCCCCTATAAATGTGTATTGTGTTTTTTTTTCTGGGAATTTCATATAAATGGGATTATGCAATATGTTATCTTTTGCTTCTGGCTCACTTGGCTTATTGTTTTTGAGGTGCACTCAGGTTGTAGCATGTATCAGTAGTTCACTCCTTATTTCTGAATACCATTTCATTTTATAGGTATCCCTCATTTTGTTTAGCTATTCACCAGTGGATGGACATGTGGACTATTTCTATTCTTTTGATGTTATAATGCTGCTATGAATGCATTTACATTTTGTGATACATGTGTTTTCATTTCTTGTGGATAAATACTTTGGAGTGGAATTGCAAAATTATACGCTAAATTTAGGTTTGAGGAAATTACCAAGCTGTTTTTCAAAGCAGCTATACCTTCTTACCTTCTCATCAGCAATGTGTGAGGTTAACAGTTTTGCCATGTTTTCCACCAATAATTATTTTGTCTATTTGATTATACCCATTCCAGTAGAAATAATGGTATTTCATTGTTCTTTTAATTTGCATTCCCTTAGTGATTAATGATGCTGAACATCTTTCGAATGGCCTTATTATCCCATTTTAAAATTGGTTTGTCTCCTTATTTACTTGTAAGGGAAGAGCTCATTATATATATTCTGAACATAAATCCATTATCAGAAGTAATATTTGCACATGTTCTCTTTCAGACTGTGGTTTTTCTCTTTACTTTCTTACTGGTAACCTTTAAAGCACTGAAGATTTGATTTTTTATGAAGTCTATTTTTTCAATTTTTTTCCTTTTATGTATCATGCTTTTGATGTTATGTTCAAGAACTCTGTCTAACCCAAGACTACAAAAGTTCTATATTTTCTTCTAGAATTTTTATAGTGTTAGCCTTGACATTAGTTTATGATCAAGTTTGAGACCATTTTTGTACATGATATGAGTTAAGTATATTAATTTTCCTTTTTTACATGCAGATAGTCAGTTGTCCCAGCGGTTTGTTGAAAAGGCTGACCTTTCCCCCATTGGATTACATTCACTCCTTTGTCAAAAACCAATAGATTATAAATGTAAGGGTTTATTTCTGGGCTCTCAGTTCAGTTCCATTTATCTCTGTGTCTATCCATATGCCAATACCACATTCTCTTGATGAATATATCTTTATAGTGTGCTTTGAAATTAAGAAGTGTAAGCTCTCCTACTTTGTTCTTTTCCCACATTGATTTAGCTTTTCTGGGTCTTTTGCAGTTCCACATAAAA
Source organism: Noctilio leporinus (assembly GCA_004026585.1). Taxonomy (NCBI): domain Eukaryota; kingdom Metazoa; phylum Chordata; class Mammalia; order Chiroptera; family Noctilionidae; genus Noctilio; species Noctilio leporinus. The sequence goes on from PVIW01003784.1 coordinate 4,974, forward strand.
TTTAGGATCAGCTTATCAATTTCTGCCAATGGAATTTTGATAGGAATTGTGTTGAATCTGTAGGTCAATTTCAGGAGAATTACTTATCTGAATAATACTGAATGTTCTAATCCATGAATATAGAATGTCTCTCCACTTACTTAGGTCTTCTTTAATCTCTCTCAACAATAGTTTTTAGTGTGTAAGTCATATACTTCTTCTGTTCCTTAATTTTTAAGGTCACTGTTTTATGGACTTTCTTCTGCTAAATTAAAATCCTGATATATGTTCTAATTGACACATAAAAGAGAAAATTAAAGGAATAGAAGTGGATTTAAGATACATAAGTGATATTTTTATGTGAGGTTCAAATGATGTCATGGTCCATTGTATAAATGACCGGTTTTACAGTGGAGACAAGTGTTGAAAAAACACAGTTACTGCCTGGCACACGGATTATAGGCATAGCCAACCCAAATGAGCCTTTGCCTTGTAGTTAGTACCATATACATAAAGGCCAATACATCACCATCGTCCCTCACAATAACTCAGTCTTTGTTCCTTGAAATTGATTGTATTTTTGTTTATATTTATGGATAACTCTATTTGTGTTTTATAAGTATTATTAGCATTAAAAATCTTTTTAAAGATTTTATTCATTATTTTTAGAGAGAGAGAAAGGAGGGGAGGAAGAAAGGGAGAGAAACATCCATGTATGGTTGCCTTTCACCTGCCTCCAGCTAAGGACCTGGCTGGAGACCTGGCTTGCAACCTGGTTACGTGCCCTGACTGGGAATTGGACCAGTGACCTTTGGGTTCACAGGCCAGCGCCTATCCACTGAACCACCAGCCAGGGACTAGCATTAAAAATTTATACCTAGCTTTACATTTGCTGGTCCAGGATTTTTTCCCTTTAGTGGGGGACTAGTACTCAACCTGGGAAAATATTGGCTTCAGTTTATTCATTCACAAAGCATTTTTAGTTTGCCAGCTTACTGTTCTCATAGCAATCCTGGAGCTTGGCTAAAAATGAGGTTTTTATTATCTCTACATTATAGATAATAAAGCTAAGATTTATAGAAATTAAGTGATGTGAATAATTTTATCCATTTACATGTGGTAGTTCTGGGATTTAGAACGAGGGTTTCAGGCTCCAAACCCCTTACTTTTATTCACTACATACATTATTGATCACTTTCTTACACCCTGGTAAGGATACAAGAGAAATATAAACATTTCGGGGGGGTTTGCAATCTATGTGGGGAGATAAAACCCATGAAACGTGCTCAAAGTAAAGTTAGTATAATAGAGCCTGCAGCAGAGACCCTAAGCTCTGTTGGCATCTGCAGATGCAGACCAGTATATGGACCTGAGCACCTGAGTAGGGTGCATGACCTAAACAGCACAGAGGAAGGACACTTGCCCATTGTCAGGCAGCCCAGACCATGGCACCACCCCACTCTTTATCAGGAATAAAGCACTCATTCCCCCCAGCTGCTTGGCATGCAGGCAACTGACACTTCTCACCCGAGATCTCTGGGGATAGCCCAGGTCATGCCCCCTTGGGCTACCTTCAGGGTCCATCCCGAAGGGCCCACCAGCTTCAGAGCCTCCCTCTAGGATCAGTGAGGCCTTTGCTGCAGCAGCATCAGAATTCAGCTTCTCCCTCTGCCCCCCTATTATGTCCTTTGCCCCCCCCCCAAAGGTGTTGATCCCCAGAGCACTTCTCAGTAAAGGTCTGTTGGTGACTTCACCTTTCAGTTGGCTTCCTGGGGGACCAACCTGCACCAAATGATCTCTGAGGTTTCCAAGCAGCAGAAACAGCATCAACAAAGGCCCAGAGGCCAGAATGTCTCTCAGGGGTGTGGCAGAGAATAAAATACAGTTGTTTTTAAATGCCTAGAAAAAAAGGGGGATGCTGATGGCAGAGGACTTTGAAAGACAAGGTGGATATCAACCTTGAAAGAACATGCAGAAGCCTGAGCTGGCCCACGTGCTATAGCTGGTGGGCCGTGAGAATACTGGTGCTGATGCTGACATTCCTTGGTCAAGAGAATGTGTATCCCAGACAACTTGGCCTTGACCTTTAACACTGTTTGAGCTGAACTCAGGTGGATATCCACACTGTAGGATTTCAGTCTTTAATACGCTGCCTTTGCCCTCAGAGAAGGGGATGCAATCAGATCATCTTAACTCACCAGGAAGACCCTTCCTCACTCCAGACACCTTCCAGGGAGCATCAGCTAGGCTTGTCCTGCTGAAGACACATTGAAAATCCCTGGCCTATCACACAGTAGGCAGTTAATAGATGATAAACTAGGTTCAATTGGTCACTACAATCTGCCCTGCCTTGACCTGAAACTAAGTTAAGACTCTCAGAAATATGTTAAGACTTACCAGTGACTCTGGTACTCAAAATCACTGTGGGCTTGCTTACTTAAATTTAATGAGGTATTGTTCATTTCAAGGATACCTCCCAATCATGATGTGTCTTATAAAGAATGAAACTCTCTCAAGGCTTTAGAAGAGGGGGAAACATGCATGCAGTCACCATTGGACTGGTGGTGCCCACCATACTGTCCTGAAGTATAAGGTGACTGCCTTGTGGGGACAGAGCAGGGTGTTAGAAAGGATAATGAAAGCTGTGTCCAGGCTGCGTTAGCAAGGGCATGCTAATAGGTTAATAATGTTGTCCATCAACGTAGCACTTGCTACCTTTAAATTTAACTTACGTATTTCTTAACTTGCTGAAGACAGTGGGAGAATAAATAAATGAATTAGGTAGACAAATTATATGAACCATCTCTAGTGCATGTTCAAAACTAGCTCATCATCAGGGGTATGTCTCAGTGGATTGAGTTCCAGCCTGTGAACCAAAGGGTCATCACTTCAGTTCCCAGTTGAGACACGTGCCTGGGTTGCAGGCTGAGTCCCCAGTTGGGGGTGCAAGAGAGACAACCACACATTGATGTTTCTCTCCTCCTCTTTCTCCCTCCTCCCTCCTTTCTCTCAAAATAAATAAATAAAGTCTTTTAAAATTTTTCAAGAAAAAACTAACTCATCATCATCTCGTCTAAAATCTCTGCCCACACCTTTATCTCAGATCGTAGCAGCGGCCTCCACCTACATATATGCCATTCATACTGGGTCTGCGTTTCCTGTATAACCAGTCAGTCACTGAGTCTTGCTAATTTCACCTTTTAGCTGTGTCTCAGTCGTCCCTGACCTCCTTGCGGCTACCACCACCATTCTGCAAATGCTTTGAGCTCTCACCCCAGCTGCCACAGCTCTCCTAACCTCGTCTTCCCGCCTCCAGTCCTGCACCCCTTGGGTCTTTCCCCCAGTTGGCCTGTCTGCCTGATCAAGTGGATCTTTCTCAGACTCTTTAATGACTTCCTCGAGATAAAGCCTAAACTCCTAACTTGGCGTTAGAGAATTCCCACAGCTGGGTCCCACTGAACCCTGGTCTCATTTCTTGCCAGTCCCTGTGCTCTAGCAGAACCAGCCTGCTGAACTGCCCGATGCACACTGTTCCTAGTCTCCATGCCTTTGATTCTGCTGCACCCTTTGCCTGAAATGTTTCCTCCACCCTGCCCACCCCTGTCCCTTACCTGCCCAGTTAAGTGTCACCAAAACTCAGCTCAGCCATCCCTTGCTCAAGGAAGTCTTTCTCAGCCCCACTTCCTCTAGATACAGTCAAGTACCCTAACCAATGATATAATTGTGTTACGTATAAATAGTATAAATCTGTACTATGTAGTATAATTTCTCTGCTTACATGTCTGTATCTTGAGAATGGGGATGTGTCTTACTGCTATTCCTTGCACCTATTAACACGCCTGCTTTATCTTCAGCATTCAGTGGGTATGTGTGGACCAAGTGAAGAAATTCTGTTTATGATGAACAAAACTAAGCTAACAGCAGTCCGTGGACATCAAGACTATAACCCATGCTTAGGTAAAGACTTTTCTCTGCGGATTAAGAGCGATTGCTGTGCATGGCAGGTGAAGTCTGAAAGGGAAAGCAGGCAGCGGGTGTCCTCAGTGAACTTGGCACCGAGCAGATTCTGTAACCTTAAGTGTCGCATAAAAGCTACACAGATGCTGAATTGCACCTGGTTTCTAGGGAAAATCACTCTAAGAAGTACTTAGCTAGGTGTAAAGTAATCTTCCCACTTTTGTGTGACCATTCTGGTTGTTTGCCCATATCTGTACCGCTGTGCCTGGCTTTTAAAAATGCCTACAATTTGGCTTGTTTTCCTCGTGGATTACTATAAAAAGAACACCTTCTTTCTACTGATTAGATCAGATTTAAGTTAATCCCCATGACCTTCTGGGGAAGTAGTGACCAGATTAATACATCTTTTCAACTAAAGCTTTTCTATGACAACAGAGGATGAATTGGGTATAACCCATCACCTTCTGGTTAAATTCCTCACTGTCCTCTAGTCACTGTGTATTTACTACATGCAGGGCTTCAGCCAGTCCCAGCCTCTGTTTTGAATGTCCTCAAAAAAACAGTCTTCCAAACTCTCTCTAGTGCCTCCTTGTTTTGATTTTCCATTTTATATACAACATCTGCATTGTGCTACTGTCCAAGAACCCGAATTTAAGATCAAAGTGCAGCCCCTTCTTATCCAGTGGTGAGCTAGATCTTCAGTAACTGTGGTCCATAAAAGCCTAGGTGTGCACCCTACAGTCAGGCAGCCCACCCAGTGGTAATCAGCAAGAGTACTTACAAAATCCTCATCTGTCGCATTCAAGCAGGACAGGAGTGTACATAAGAGTGAATTATGGTTTCATGGGAATTTCACTCACCAAATACAAAGGTGGTACCTTCAGTGCTCCTACTTGAAGCCCCCAGTCAAAGCGCTATGTCTAATGCTGAAGTTCTAGAAATCAAAAGCAGTGAAAACCTATAAGCAGTAGCTTGGAATACAGTCAAGTGGGGATGATCACAGTCTGAGGTTCAAAAGCGGAGTGGGTACGAACGTTCAAATGGCGTAGCAAGTCCGACCATGTCATGAGCTTGCTTCTCTTATTTCCTGGTTACCTGGAAATAAGACCTGGTTAAGGTCTTGATTCCATCTTGGAAAATTGTATGTTTCTAGAAATTAATCCATTTAGTCCAGATTGTCCAATTTGTTGGCATATCATTGTTTGAAGTATTTTCTTATAATTCTTTGTATTTCTAGTATCAGTTGTCACTTCTCCTTCATTTCTGATTTTATTTATTTAGGTCCTCTTTCTTCATTTCTTAATGGGTCTGGTTAAAGGTTTGTCAATCTTGTTTATCTTTTCAAAGAACCAGTTTTTGGTTTTATTGATCTTTTATATTATTGTTTTAAACTCTATTTTGTTTATAATTAGTTTGATTTTATTATTTCCTTTCTTCTACTCACTTTAGGCTTTGTTATCCTTTTTTAATTTTTTAATTTTTTAAATTGATTTTTAGAGAGAGGAGGGGGGAAAGGGAGAGAAACATCAGTTTGTTCTTCCACTTGTGTATGCCATCATTGGTTGACTCTTGTATGTGCCCTGAGCAGGGATTGAACCCTCAGCCTTGGTGCATTGGGATGACAAGACAACCAACAGAGCTACCAGACCAGAGCAGGCTTTGTTATTCTTTTTCTAGTTCCTTTCAGTGTAAGGTTAGATTTTTCCCTTGAAATTTTTCTTATTTCTTGAGGTAGGCCAGCATTGCTATGAATTTCCCTTTTAGGATTGCTTTAGCTATGTCCCATAGATTTGGGGTTATTGTGTTTTCATTTTTATTTTTCTTAGAGTATCTTGTGATTTCTTCCTTGTTCTCACTGCTAACCTATTTGTCCTGCAAGTATGTTACTGGCCCTATGTTTATTTCAACCCTTGTAGAAGCAAAGAACATGGAGGAATCAGGCCATTTGATTTATCATCCCATCCATGTGTCAACATTCCAGTGAAGACAAGTAGTTTGAAAATAATGAAAACACCTTACCAGTATCACTTGTAAATAAGAAAACAATTGAGTGCATCTAAAACTTTGTGAACTCCCTACTTTTAATCACATTTTTTCTACCTGAAGAATAAACATCGCTTTCAGGATTCTTCATTTCTTGCCATTACCCCCATGTGTGAATACATTGAAAATCTGAAAGTTATTCTAATTGCAAATGAAACATGATGGATTATCATTTGTGCCCAACAGAATATTGAGTCCTTCCTTGAGGGTATTTCCTGCCTGCTTGTAGGAGCTCTTTTTGTTGTCTCTACAGGAGACGTCCATTTCATGTAGTGTGTACCTCCAAGAGCAGTCGGTGTGGGGTAGAAAAGGAGATCTCATGGGCAGGACAGGGCAGGGATGCATTCAAGACCGAATCATCATTGATCTGGGGATGGATGGCACACCTGCCCCATTCCACTCACCATCTAGGAAAGTCAAAGTCCCTGCACCGATTTAGCCATCAACCCTGGACTCTGGTGCTGCTGCTAAATGAGGTGGCCTCGTGGGCTTTCTGGATTCAGTAGCACCAGGCCTCTATCCCGTGCTCTTGACCTGGATGCAGGATTAATGAATCATCAAGACAGGGCAAGTGAGGACCTGGGGACCTGAAACTATAGTAATTCTCTTACTATGGAAATCATAGTCGGTAAAGATGCTATTACATGGAAGAGTAGCTAGTTTCTACAGAGAGAGAGAGCGTTTGGATAAGAGACTCAAGCATTTCTTCTTCTAACATGAGACTACTTTTCGGAAAGCCGTAGACTAAATTGTAGGTCAGTACTTGTTTTTAGTTGTCATTTTTGTTCGCTTGTTTTTCTGTAAGAAAGTAAACATGCTAAATTTTTCCTTTTTGTGTGTGTTTTTTTTTCTTTTTTCTTTCCTTTGGCCTAAACCTTCATGGTAGGCAGGCAAATTTAAAAGCATGTTTCAAATCCAGTTCACCTTCCCACTGGGAATTTTGCATCTTGTATTTTTTTAATTTGAAAACAAGTTGGAACACTATATCATTCCTTAAATATAAGAATTCTGACATTTTATACTTATCAATATCCTCTTTTTTTGGAGTGGACAAGTTGACAATATCAAATTATGTGCTATTTTGCCAGGCTAGCACCAGGAACCAACCATCCATCACACAAGGTAGCAAACTGAGAAGGGGAAATAAACACTATGCTGGTTTTTACGTTTTCCATTTCAACTAATTTTGTTTGCCATTGTGGGCAGCGGTGTAGTTTAGGAAGTGGTAAGCTTCCATGGGGAGCTGGGAATGATTATTTTGCCTGCAGGTCCAGCTGGCCATCTGCAAGGAGAGGGGCCCCTTTGAGGTCTGCAAGGAGGGAGGAAATGTAACCAGAAGGCCTCCCTGCTTGGCTCACGAGCCTGCAGTCAGCCGCTGAGTGGTCCAGGTGAACTTCTCCGGTGTCCTGAGATGAGGAATTCATCACTTGACCGGCTTTGCTGCAGTGGTGAAATGAACTCATAGTAGCTGGCCGTAGGCACACCGCTGACCTGGATTCCAAAACTCTGATGTTGGGAAACGTAATGAATTTCTTTCATTCATTCATTCATTCATTCAATGTTTGTTAAATACCTACGTTATGCCCAACCCTATGCTAGATGAAGAAAGAAAACTATGTGCTAAGAGAAATTGAGACAGGACATTATTTAGACTGGGGGTTAAGCAGGCCTCCAATGTAAGCGGGAGACTTTGGGGTGAAAAAGGAGGGATGAGAAACAGCTTGGGAAGGCCCTGGGGTGGGATAATCTTGGCCTTTCTAGGAATCTGAAAGGTAGCCCGTGAGCCCACAGTTAAGTGAGCAAGATTGGAAGAGGTTCAAAAAAAAGCCTGGAGGGTAGATCAGGGCCTGGAGGGATTTAGGGTGTTGTGGAAACTGGCAAAGAGTTTGCAGCCAAAATGTGACATAAGCTGATTTGTGTTTTCAGTAGACATATTTTTCATTCACGAAGAATAATGTCTCAAGTGCTTAAATTTTTACAACAATTTGGGAAATAAATCAAGAAACATTCATCTATTGAAACTATTGAGTCAGGGGCAGCTGGGTGAGTGAATGAGGCTAAATGTCCTTTAAAATGATGTTTTATAAATTTATGCCATCCAAAATTAGGGTCAAAGGTCTGATTGCCTCCACTGTAGTGACAATAATCACTTCTGTCCTTTAGAAATTTGATTTTAAAAACCTCAAAACATAGCCCTGGCTGGTAGCACAGTGGATAAGGTGCCAGCCTACGAACCCAAAGGTCGCAGGTTCGATTCCCCAGCCAGGTTGCAAACCAGGTCTCCAGTCAGGTCTGTGGCTGGAGGCAGGTGAAACGCAACCATACATTGGTGTCTCTCTCTCTCTCTGCCTCTCTCCCTTCCCCTCTCTAAAAATAATGAAATAAAAAATCTTTAAAAAAAAAAACCTCAAAACAAAACACAAGTAGCTTAAACTATCCGTGTGAGTTTGCATGGCAGTCAGCAAAGCAGACCTGCTGCTACCAGTCTCCCTAGTTACTCTGGAAGTCACAGGCAATGAGAGGAAGAGGAAGCATTGGCACTTAGGCAAATCGGATTGTGTTTATTTGTCTAGTTTTTTTCCTCTTATTTTGAATGTCAAGAATGAACACCTGCCAACTCTACTGTCCCTTAGCATCACCTCAGATGTTGAGAGAGGAGAGATGTTGGCCTGAGGTAGCTAGGTGATATGCAAGCACTGGACCCCAAAAGGATGCTAATGTCTGCCTTGGCTTTCTTAGTAAATAATGAAAAAACCGGAGCACTTACAATGAATGAACATTTTCTTGGCTCAGCCCATGTGTCTCAAAGAGGCTGCCTTTGCCCTTCACAAAGGAAAGCTGGTTTGTTGCGGAGTTTTAGAAGAGTTGGTCTTAATCTGCACATTAATTTTACTGCTTACGAATAACCCATGACTGATTTTAACCCTCCACCCTAAGAATGAGTTCACTTATATGACATAGTATAATTTCCTAACCAGTGTTTATATTCTGAAAGAATCTTCTTTTTTAAGATGAGAAACCGTCTTAATTCAAAAGCTTTAAGATTAAGAAGTTAAGGAAATTGTTAAATGATATTCTGGCATTTTTATGATAAACACTTTCTAGACCAGTGTTTGCTCTCCTACCCTTTAGCAACTAAAATCATTTGAACTCTTCTTTGGAGGGGTGAGGATGAGAATGATTATAAAACCATTCCAGATTGCTGCTGACCTGACCCTGGAAAGCTGGTTAGAGAATGTGCCTGAGAAAGCCCTTAAGTGCTAAATCCCATTATGACTAATAGCATTTCATCACTTCTTCTGTATTGAGGGTGGAAAGAAAGATTGAAGGACCACTAAATACTTTTCATAGTTTCTTAGAGACTATATTGAATTTAATCATAAATTATTGTACTCCTTCTACCCTGAGTTAAGTGGTGAATTCAACATAGTCTCTAAGAAACTGTTAAAAGTATTTAATGGCCCTTAAATCTTTTGAGACTAATAGCTCTTTTATCCTCAAGTAAAATTTTATAATAAACTAGTGATCTAATATGTGTAGTTTTGGAAATTTTTTTTTTCACCGTCAATGTAAAAAGAAAGAAAAAATCAGTGCCTTTATATTTATCACATTTATCTAGGGGAGATCTTAAGTTTCAATCTAATAATTTTTTGCGGACTCAATGCTAAAATGTAATAATATGTCTTTTTTGTTTTGTTTCATTGTGGTTGCTTTTGGTTATTTGGAAACCTTATACAAAATAAACTTGATTTTAAACATTTAAAAATAAGCAGCCTGAAAAATAGAGGGCGGGGAGCACATGCAGATGATCCTTTACAAATCAGCCCATTTTGAAAATACCATTGAAATGTCAAACCAGAGCACACTTACTCGGAACAATATTTTTGTTTCCTGATCCCAGTCATAGTTTAAACTGTTTGAAAAACACAGTTGTCCACTAGAGGTCACCTTTCTTCAAGCTAAGGGTCAGTCCCATTCCCTCGTACTTGATGAGTCTGGTTTTAAGTAAGCCACCCCACCTCGGAGAAATGAACGTAATTTTTTGGTTGTTGGGGATTCCAAATATTGCTTTAGCTAAATGCACTTATATTGGTAGGTAAGCCTATCTGAGCCACTACAACACCTGGAGTGATGAAGGGGAGATATGCCTCCTGCTCCCACACACACACACACACACACACACACACACTTTGTGCTAGTTCTGGCTTGGCCTCTTGACAGGTGAACTTATTTTTATTAGAAGAGTCTTGTGTTAGCCCTGGCAGGTTGTACTACCCTCACTTTTTCTGCCACTGCTCTCTCTGACTCCAAAGTCAGAGGCTAAATGGAGACTAAAAGAAATGGTCCTTAAACATTGACATACGTTTGGGATGAAACCATGTACACTTCACCCAAATGGCTCTCTAAGTCAGTGACAATTTTTCTACAGTGGACGAATTTCAGTCAGCATTGGCCAGAAATTGCTACGGGGAGAGGACTAGGATGGTGTCCAATAAACACACACTTTGGCAGATTCTACTGAAATATAAACCATCTCATTATTCTAGAGGGAGAGATAGGCTGCCCGCTATACCCTGCCTGCTGCATCGGATTTCAGACTGCGTCTGTAAGAAAGCCAGGGTTGCAGGAAGTATTTTTAGAGGTTCATTTGCACCTGTTATATGAGCTGCTACATCTTGGCCCCAGGACCGCCCTCCCCAAATCAAGTTGGAAATTAAAGAATTCTGAGATGTGAAAATAATTGAGAACATAGATACAATTGAGATTGTCTGTAAGACTATGGGCTTTTGGAGAAACATAGAGCTGTGGTAATAAGAATATACCATTTCAGTCCAACCTGTAGTGATTTATCCCCTCATACCTATGCAAAGTCTTTTTCTCTACCCTCCTCCTTTGATATCATCATATTAATTTGTCCTGCCAGGTTAAGAAGTTTTTTTACAGTCCTCCAAATTGAGCTTGTAAATGTGTCATGGACCAGGAGAGTTTCGTACTAGGCTTGCTGAAAATCCGTACCTATGAATGCCCAAGCAGGAGGTTAATCTGAGTTGGCCAAGAGACCCAGCTCAGTGCCATGCCAGGTTAGGGTCGAGGGTATCGGTTCGACAAATTCTCTCTTCCGGCCTAGTAGGTGGATCATGCAATGACTAGTAAATGCCCAGCCTCTCCGATGAGAAAGCCTGGCTCTAGACTGATCATCTATTGTAGGTTGGGGTATTCTGTCTTACCTTGTTCACAATAAGAAATGTGAAAAATTGATATATGATGTTAATAAATCAATTTTGAAATGAATGTCATTATTTTGCTTTCAAGCTTCTGGATTAATGTAGACTATCTGGCGATTGCAGCATAAGCTATTCAAAAGGACTGTTACCTTTTCCAATTAATTATTCCAACTATTTGTTTGTGTGAAACAGGATCTCCTGATGTGGCACAAACAAAAAAAATGAAATAAATGTGAAAAATAGAGTTGCAATAAGGCTGTAACTGACTTCCTTAAGTTCTATTTTCAAATGTTTGTGTTTAACAAAACAACCTCATGTTCTCATTGAAGGCTATAATAAGTAAATAACATAGCCCTGGCAGGTAGCACAGTGGATAAGGCGCTGGCCTGCGAACCCAAAGGTCACTGGTTCAATTCCCAGCCAGGGCACATAACCAGGTTGCAAGTCAGGTGTCCAGTCAGGTCCTTAGCTGGAGGCAGGTGAAAGGCAACCATACATTGATGCTCCTCTCCCTCTCTGCCTCTCTCCCATCCCTTCTCTCTGAAAAATAACAAAATCTTAAAAAAAAAAAAAAAAAGAAATAAAGAAGAACCACAGCAATAAGTAAATAATATGAATTTGAACTAAGAATACCTTTATCATGATTAAAAACACTTGGTTGTTTTGCACATTGGTTTTCGTTTCAAAAGCAGATTGTAATTGTTAAAGAAAAAGGAAAGAAAGAGTGACAGCCCTTAATGCACAATAATAATCTACTCGGGAAACTTTTTTTAATATCTGAATTAATAAACATAGATATAACCAGAGTTAGAATAGTCAAAACTCTGAGGAAATGAATTTACAGTTTGCAAGACTCTGCAGGTAAGTTTCTTACTTATAATTATAAAGGTAAAATGTTTCAACTTCTCTTTTATCCTTCTCTCGCTCCCCATTTTGGGGGTTCAGTGTATGTGGGAAGAATTTGGGGACTGTTTTGGTACCAAGCATCATTTTCTGTGGGAAGTGGCGTGGATGTGATGGCAGCCTCCAAGTGCGCTACCAGGTGCTCCCCTCGAAGTCTCAGACCAGGTTAAGATCTTCAGATCATAGTTCATTAAAATCAATGCATATCAAGAAGCGTAAGTGACAAAATGAGCTGATGTACTTGGGGTGATACTCTGATTTGGTCTTCATCCCCATTTCTGGCACAAAGCTCCTAAAACTCTTGGAATTTCCTAAGCAACTGTAGGCAGTTATGTTATGTTAATGAGTGCCTGTTGGAAGGCACCACAGCTTGGGAGCTGGTTACCGGGGGAACTAACCACGTGCTCAGAGGGCAGGAGATTTCATTCCGTCCCTTAGACCTCTCAGGAGAAGAGAGGGCCTGGAGGTTTCACCTGTCACCAAATAGCCACTGATTTAATCCATCATGCCTATGAAATGAATTTCCCATAAAACTCCAAAACTAATAATTCTCCCAAAAAAGAACAGGATTCAGAGAGCTTTTGGTTTGATGAACACTGGCGATTGGAGAGGAGTGGCAAGCCGGAAGAGAAAGCATAGGAACTCTGCCCTCCCCCCCACCATCCCTTGCCCTCCACATCTCTTACCTCCGACTTTTCCTGAGATGGAATGCAGGTGACCACCTGGATTGCAGATAGCATCCGAAGTGGGGAGGGAGGCCACTTTTGTGGATTGAGCCCTTACCGGTGGAATCGGGGATCTGACATTTTCTCCAGGTAGATAGTGTCAGAGCTGAGTTCAATTGTAGGAGACACAGCTAGTGTCCAAGAATTGCTTGGTGGTGTAGAGACACTTTCAACAAGTCAGACTGAAAATGAAGGCAAGTTTTATTCAAGTAGAGACAAAGAGGCCAGGACACATGGAGGCCACTGTGAAAAAGGAGAAGGTACTCATCCGAGTGGACATGGGCCAACTCATGAGTGAGTGGCGCACTGTGGTCAGTAGTTCTTGGGATTTTATGTGCTTCTGAGGGTGAGTTGTTTCTAAGCTTTGTGGCGCCAGATTCTGACTCTGCCTTCTGGTTGGAGGGGGCCTTGCTCCTAACCTGGTCCATTCCAGAAGTGTCACGTTGTTGGTCCCCCTCAGCTACTCCTTCTACTTGTGTCAGTTTTCATTCTAATGATGGCAGGATGAGCTTTGGGTTTGAACTCTGTGCAGTTCTTCCTCCATCTTGGAATGATCTGGTTTTAGCCAGTCCTTGTTGTTGATTTCTGTGGCCACCGCAAGCATTTTCTGCTGTGAACTGTCTCCCTTTAATTGCGGTGGAGGTGGGGGCTCTGGGAAGAAGACCTAGTGGCCCCTTGGTCTGTGATGTCAGCTCTTACTTCCTCATTTCCCTTGTAGGGATTTTTCCCTAACTTCTTTCTACCCTGCCTCAGCAGAACCCTATGTAGGACATGGTACAGGAGTGTGGAAGGATCACACTGCCTGAATCTTGGGTTATGCAGTATTTATATTCCTGCCACAGCCACCTTCTCTTTCACTGATGTGGTTGTGAATTAGAGTTGAGAGTTGAGAAAGGAGGCCCCATTAGACCAAGGGTGTCTGCTAATGACACACGAGACACTGGGACAAGGCCCTCTGGCTTCCTCTGTATCTTTGTCTCTTCACCTGATAGCAGCTACGGATTGTATTTTCTGGGCAGAGGACACAGAGGGCTGCAACGGCTGTCACCAATGAGCCATCACTGTACCACCTAATCAGTATTGTGTGCCTCATGTGCCTCAGGTTATTATGTGCACCATGAGTATTAGGGGATTCTTTAGTCTTTCTATTACTTTCTGTGCTCTTATGCTTGGCAGCCTGCTTGATCTAGGTCTAATACATCTAGGCTATTAACTTTTTAATACTTAACACACCTCATGAATTCTGCCTCAGAATGCCTACTTACTCATTGTCCAAATCTAACACAGCTGCCCGTACTACCCATGTCTGGCAAGCTACTGCCCATTCACTGTCTAGACTTAACACATCTTGTACGTTCCGTCCGTCCCATTTGTGTATCTTGTTCTTCTATACCATTCATTGAATTTTCCCAAGTAAGACAGCAACGCTCCCTACTAAATCTCTTGGAAAAGCTTCTTCCACACTGGTCCAGCCTCTCTGATCTCAGCCTCTCTGTCCTTGAGGTCTATGGCGTCACTCCTTTTTCAAAGACCCACCTATGCTCCTGCATCTTCCCCTTCTCCCCTGCAATCTCCTCCTTACTCAGCATTGCTTTGTCATTACCCTCCCCCAGTTCCATGGCTGAATGAACCCCTATCTTGTGCTTCCGATATCACTCTGCCAGGACCTGGCCCTTTCAGCTATGTCCCACCTGCCACTGTCAGTGTCACCCTTCTGGCTGGCTCCCTCCCTGCTGCCCACATAGATGTTTGCATCTCCCCTGTCTTAAGAATCAGTCACAAACACAAACTAATTCTCTCACCCACTCAAGCTACCACCCTAATGCTCTAATTTGCCCACAAACTTTACGAACTGCTCTCTACCCAGTTCCTCAACTTCTTCACCACTGATAACCAGGCTTCCAGCCCTAACACACTACTACCAAAATTACTCTTTAAGGGAAACTGATCACTTCCTAATAGTCAAAACTAACAGCCTAGGGTTGTGTTTCCCTGTCAACCTAGTAGTTTTTTCAACTTCCCTGCAGTATTTGCAGCCTTTGAGCTGTGTCAGCCTCCTCTCCCCCAACCCCTCATGACAGTGCCTTCCTTGACTTTTCTGTCTTGTAGGCCTCTCAGGACCCTTGGTTCATGTTCCCTCCCTGTTTGCAAAGCCATCCAGGCCCCTGGTGCCTGCTCCTTCTTTCACAGCCGTCTCACCTGCTCTTCCACATCTGCCTCCTCCTTTTTACCTTAGAAGGATAACCCAGGATAATGTACCCATCTCAAGGTCAGCTGATCAGCAACCTTAATTCCCTGTCCTACCTGGGGATTAGAATGTAGACACTTTGGGATGTCATTATTTTAGTCACCATAGTGATGTCTTTGTTTCTCACTGTTTTCTCTACAATACATATAATCTCCGCCTTAATCTAATCCATTTCCCCTTGCAAAAGACCCCCAAGTTCTGACTGTTGGCCTGGCTTCCCTTGGCAGCCCCAGTGGGCTCCTGTACCTTCAACTCATAACTTGACGGTGAAAAGGAGAAGACTGCGTTATTGCGACCCAGCCCTTCAGAATTAGTTCCGTATTCTAACTTCCCCGTTTCTTTTCCCCGCACCAGTGTTACTGCAGCAGTAGTCTCAGAACCTTCTGATTCCCATTTTGCCCCCATGTCCCTTCACAGCCTAGGTG
This sequence comes from Noctilio leporinus, assembly GCA_004026585.1. Classification (NCBI taxonomy): domain Eukaryota; kingdom Metazoa; phylum Chordata; class Mammalia; order Chiroptera; family Noctilionidae; genus Noctilio; species Noctilio leporinus. The sequence continues at coordinate 20,479 of PVIW01003784.1, forward strand.
CCTTCGGTTCATTTGCCAGTGTGGCTGGGATGCATCCCTCTGTCTTTCCCGTTCCCTTCCCACTAGCATCTCGCTTTTTCAGGCCTCTTACTCCATGGACGGTTGTTATTGCCTTTAATTAGGAGAAGGGAGATGGGCGGGGGGGGGGGGGGGGAGGTGTCCAGTTCTGATCCTGTCCTGAGCAATGTGCTTTCCATGTTATTCTCATTTCATCCAGTCATCAACCCAGTAAACAGGGAATGAACGCCCTTAGTTTATACACAAGGAAACCCAGACTAAGAGCAATGAGGTAACTTTCTGAAGGCCATAATCATTCATTCATTCATTAAAATATATTTATTGAGAGCCTGTTATATGCCAGGTACTATTTTAGATGCTGGGGAATAATAGCACTGAATAAACCAACCAAGATCCAAGTTCTGAGGAAACTTAATCTAGCAATAGAAAAGACAGAGATTTAAGAAATGAACAACCAAATGAACAAGATTATTACAATCTCCTGGTTTACCCTAGCTAAGAGTTTTTTTTTCTTTTCTGAATCCCTAGTGAACAAACAACAAAATCTCTTTGGAGACACTTCATTCATTCATCATTATAAACAGTTATTCATGTATATTGCCCTATTTCTCTTACCAAATTCTTGGAGGGCAGAAACTCTTCTTCCCAGGACACATAATAGGAATTTGTTACAACTACAGGGAGATTTGGGAAAAATACTTGGTAAACCACAAAGCCATCTCCTCAGATGTGTTGTTGCAAGTGACACCAATTGTGTTCTTCTTTGGGTGGGTCATTCAAGGACCTGTCATTCAAGGACCTAGTTCTACCTGATGGGAACTGGATTAATTTTCCCTGCAATTCCCGGTCTTCCACGTGTCTGCAAAGAAGTGAGACTTAAAGCTACATAAAATTCCTTCCTGCTTTTCCATAATTCCTCAGGAAAAATGTAAAAGGTGTTGCTAGTCATGTTCCCTACCCCCAACCTTAATTTTTTCTCAACATTTCATTAAGAGTATTTTCAAGCGGAAAAGTTTTTTAGGTGAGTGCCCGCTCATGCACTATTGAGACGGAAGAGTTCATGTCTTACTAAATTTGCTTTGTCACAGCTTTCCATCAGCGCATCCCTCCCTCTCTCCAGTTCATCTCATTTGCTTATTTCAGGGTAGGTCGCAGGCATCTGTAGGCCTCAGCCTAAACACTTCCGCTTGCAAATTATTATCTAGAGTTTAAAATTTTTTAATCTTTTTTTATTCTTTTAAGATCAATTTTACATACAATGAAATGCACAAATCTTAAATCTGCTATTCAATGTGTTTTTCACAGATGTGTACCTGTGTAGGCCAAACCCTTATCAGGTCATACAGCTTGTGCCAGAAAGTTTCCTGTGCCCTTCCAGGTCAGTCTGTGACCCTAGTAATTCACTTCTGAAACTGTAAGCTCAGATGACCTACAGATGTGATTTTTTTTTTGTCATTCTCTTTACTGTGCAAAGAACAAAACAAAACAAAAATCCCTGATTCTGTAGCAATGAGTTGCCATGACTGAAATGATACTTCTTCGGATTGAATTCACACTAGTTTGCTTGGTGGCAGTAATAGGACAATAGCTTAATCAGGAAATGTTTTCATTATTCTTCCTTTAAAGCATGCCTTGGGTTCAGATTGAGGCAGAAGTGCACCTTTACCTGATGATAGATTTTGATTTCTAGGCCAGCCTACATTGACCCAGTCAAAGGGGGTTCATTTTCTCCAAGCCTGCTAGGCCCTTAGTATTGTTCCAAATGGACACATTCACAAGGTATCATTATTGGACAAACCCTGGTTGTCTCGCCAATGCAGTGAAGAATTACAGATCAGGGAGTCTCTTAGCAGGCAGGCGAAATTTATTAATGGGTGGGAAAGCTAAAACAAAGGTGGCCAAAGGCTGGGGGTGGCCAGCTTGCGCTAGTGTGGTGGAGGCCTGGGGCCCAAAGGCCAAAGGCAAGAAAAGAGAGAGAGCAAGTCCTTTGTTCTGAGGACCTATATTGTTGGGATGAGAAAGAGGAATTCACTTACCGAAAGGGCGGTGCTTGCATTCTAGGACTTGGGGGCATGGATACCTAACGGTATTAATGGGCTTCTTCCTTGAGGCACTAGGGGCCCTTTCCTGCCTTTAGGATGCCTTCTGGCTTTGGGAAGTAAAGGTTTTCTTCCCAGATAGTGGAAATAATACATAGGATTCCAAGGATGTTTTCTTCTCCCTGACTAACAGCATTTCCTGGGATATTGGGACACCTGGCAATATTATTAGTTGGACCAGGCCCAGGACGGCTGGGTTAGAGGATGAGACTTGTCTTCCTCTGCTTCTAGCCTCCTGTAATAGTAGGAACCAGAAAATCTGGGCTTTTTTTTTTTCTTACTTTAATGCCTTTTTATTGTTGGAGGAAGATTTATGTTATTGAACAACTATATTTAGGCCTTGGTTCCCATGTTTGAAAAATAGTAGTGTATCTCTTGAGGTCCCATTTAAATCTGAGACCCAATGCTTTTTTTTTTTTTTTTTCCATTTTTAAAAAAGATTTTATTTATTATTTTCAGAGAGAAGGGCAGGCAGGGAGGAAGAAAGGGAGAGAAACATCAATGTGTAGCTGTCTCTCACCTGCCTCCAGCTAAGGACCTGGCTGGAGACCTGGCTTGCAATCTGTTTACGTGCCCTGACTGGGAATCCAAACAGTGACCTTTGGGTTCACAGGCTGGTGCCAACCAATACTTTTTATGGGAAGGGATATTGTAAGGACTTGGGAAGAAAAAAAAAAACTGTGCTACAGAGCGCATACTTAAACAGTTCATCAATATTATTTAGTTCAAAAATAACAAACATTACTGTAGTTTGACAAGTTAGTTATTCTAGCTTAAATGTTCTTGGAACAGCTGGTTTTTGTTTAAAGTTTTTTGTACTAACAAATCAGTTTAAATTGTAACAGAGTCCTCTCTAATGAATGACATAAAGGGAAGCTTGCTTGATGTATCTCTTTTATTTTTTTAAATCTTGTTTATACCGCTTGAGGAGATTTTTGTGACAGGATTTGGGATACAATTGTCAGAAATCTGTTCTCCCCAGAGCCACCTCTGAGTCACTTCCACTATTTATGGAAAAGCAACTGTGAAGAGTGGGATCATGTTTAGGCTTTTTTGTTGTTGTTTTAACCGCACATGATAAATGTCTTCAGAAGCTTATGTAATATATCCCAGAGCCTCCAGTTTTCAGAAGAGAACAGTCCAGGAAGTGGTCTTGTACAGCTTTTGAAAGCATGTCCCTGAGTCCTAAGGTCATAGATTGTCAGAGCAGTAACTTGAGTAAAGCTTGAACAGCCTTTGAAGTCAGAGCTGTTCTGTCTTGGAAAGTTGGGATTGCGCCTTTTACATTAGGCATAAGATTTCCATTTCATCTTATTGGCTACCTTGCAAAAGAAGCTTTTACTTTGGCCTACTTTTCCTTGCGCATACTTAGGATTCCAGAACCTTCATCCAGGTGGTTGTGCGGCAAGGCACTCCACACAGATGTCTCTGTCTCTCTGCCCCGTGTGGGTTCCTCAGTATGGGCAGGTGGGGGTAGGGGGTGCATTGCATATCATTTCATTTCCCTGGAAACCTTCTATCCTTTTTTCTTCATCCGGTGTCAAAGAAGACTCGCCACCTAGGCTGGGCTCCTGCACTAAGGTAGCACACTTGTGTCCTGTGCAAATCTCAAATAGCAAAGACTAAGAATATTTATCAAAGTAGGCTATTCTCCTTTCAAGCAGCAGAGACGTTGTTACACAATTAAAAATGTATCACCAAATATTCCTAACACAAACTGTCGCCATTCATCAAGATAGCGCTTGATATGAAAACTTGTCAAACATGTTAATTTCCTTCCTCAGGCAAAAAGTACTGCTTTTGCTTTATCAGGAGCATAATGAGGCCTGTGCAGTTATTAATAAGAGCTTTTGAGAAGGTAGGTTGATAGATACATGAACATAGTTTAAAATAATATCCCTATGGGATATTTTTAAAAATTGATGGCTTAAATTCAGTCCCGTTTTTATAGAGTACCAGTAAGTGCTCAGGGCCAGCTTATTAAGAGACAACCAAACAAATTGCCAGTGGTCACTGAGGGACATAAATAAGGACATTTTATGTTACTGTGTTTATTTTCTTAATTTTTCTGTCATTAAATTACTTTCAAATTTGTACAGGCCTGGTTGTTCCTTTTTATAAATCCTAAAATCCTAGCAAGGCCCAGAAACATGTACGGTCCAACTTGTATTTCCTTTGATTATTATCTCCAATTCCAAAATTCTTTTCTATTGTACTATTAAGTACAATAGTTGTTTTCTAGGATCACGTGTGTTGTGTTGGGGGTATCCAAGCCACAGCATTGGTATATAGATTGAATAAACAGATACACACACTCAGCTTTTTTTAAATTGCAGTTTAGTTTTATTTTCATGAAATATTGACTTTAATAAGGTTGCCCCCCCCAAAAAAAAAAAAAAAAACACTATAAGAATTATTTCCTCGTATTTCTGTTTGACTTTAAAAGCAGGTAAGAGCCAAAAATCAGTGGGGAATCAAAAGAATGACCAAACAATATTGTTAAAGCACGAAGACTCCTTTTTTCAGCTATAAAGTTGACAAACACTTCACAAACTCAGCACAGAAGGCCTTCTTTCCGTGCCAGTATCCAGAATGAGTTATTTTCCCTTTCTCACGATAAAAGTTCTGCACTGATTCTACAGGCCTCTTTTTTATTTTATAAGCACCATCCAAGCAGCATCTGGGGGGAGGCAGGATGGGGATGGGGGTCAGAAACGTTCAACCTGCAACACCGATCTGTGTCTGTCGCCCTCCCTCTCCCCGACTGGCCTTTTTCCCTTTAATGAGGACTCGAATGTTTCCACATCAGTTAACTGCCTTCATAAAGCACCAGAAGGTCACACCAGCCCCAGACTGATCCTCTCCTTTGTGCCTATAATATAATTGGCTGATTGTGCCAGTGATGAGCGCGCCCCCTCCCCCGCCCGGTCCCAGCTCCATGTTTGTAAGCCTCGCTGCTGGTTTCCGAGGAGAGCAGCTCGGCTCGCTGCGCGCCTCCCGGCACAGGCAGTGCCACTGCGCAAGTTGATCTGCGAAACAGCATCCATTTTAATCTGCGGGGAGCGCCTGCCTGCCCAGGGCGTTCTCTCCGCCGCGGATGCGCCGCGCCTGCCCTCCGCAGCCTCCGCGCCGAGCAGCCCTGCTTTGGGGTCTGCGCCCTAGGATGCTCTGAGATGGTGCATCAGGACAACTGTTCGTATCAGGTAAGCTTTAAAGCCTGATGGTGAGGCCGGCATCCTCTGGGAGAAAAGGCCTCCCTCTTCCAGAGCAGCAGGTTGCCTCTTTCCGGATTTTCAAGGGATTTTGCCATCCTCCACTCCCGGCCTTGGTCGCATACAGCCTTGAATTGTAATTAGGGTTTCTGGGGACTAATGGGGCGGAAAACACTGCTTCCTTGGCCTCGAACGCGTAGGTGAACCCCTCGGAGGTGACCTGAGCTTTGCATATATTCTGTGTGTCTGTGCAAAAACGAGGAGCTGTTTTGAACTGTAATTGAATTTCAGGGGTTTCAGAGGAAGCTGGTAAGAATGTCACATCGAGGAATAGGATATTGGCTCACTGCATGCAAGTTGCTCCACGTCCAGGTTTTTAGGATTGTCTTTAAGGAAATTATGTAAATAGGAGGTAATTGATGATCTTAGAAAAGTTCAAAAATCAGCCATTGTGCACTTGATATTTAAAGTTGCACTTGTATGTCTTTCCAAACTTATTTTTACTAATATATTGTTTTAAATGGTTAGTAAATAAGAATTAAGGTACCAACCAACCTGCATTTAAAAACTCCACATAGGAAGTGTTTTATAATACATATTCATCTATATGCTAATTTGCTGCCTGGAGTTTTGAATTAAACATCGAGAGGATTTCAGAAGCCCAGTTCTGGAGTGTGAATAACTCCTCCCTGCAATTGCAACTGTCAAGGCAACATGGAAAGTGTCTTCATTGTAAACAGACAGTGAGCATTTTCTCAGGGAAACTGCTGCCTGCAGTAGCAGGCATGGCTGGGCCAGTCCAGGATGGTTAGGATTGGGGTATTAACTCAACTGACCCAAGTCTGGAAGCCCTGAGAGGCCAATTCTCTAACTTAACAATGCCTCTTCCTTGCATGAGGTAGGTTACCTGAGCCAAGCAGGTGTTTCTCCTCGGGTCAGATTTCACAGTGGTGAATGTATGCGGCCAGGATAGTCTGTTTCACAAGGCTTAATGCAGTGGTTGCTAAGGTAAGTCGAGTGTGCCTGTATAATGCATTCATACACTCTTTTTCTCTGCTGAGTAACTGCAATTTTGCCATTGTAGGCTTGCTTCGTAGTATTTCATTTTGTAGTCCATTTAGGTCCATAGATCCTAAATGTTGAGATCTGTGCTTCACAGAAATTCCTCCCAAGAGAAAGGGGGTCAAGATGCAGGGAGAACAAGTAGATCCACCCTTAGAAGGCAGAGCTTGGGAGGAGGAGATGTCTCTGCAGAGCTGAACCTACAACTGGCACAGCTCCAAATGATTACATGACTCTCATAATTAAGATAATTTTCCTTCTCTTCTTTCAGAGAAACTATGTAATTTAATTTTTGAAAAGCAAGCTACTCCAAGATGATTTCCTATATTTTTTTCATTAGGTTGAACATGAAATCACTGTTTCTATAGGTCAAAAACTGGTCAAATGTCAGCAGTTTCACCTGGAGAAGAGGGGTTTTGTTAGCCTACTGCCTTTCCAAAGCAAGACAAATAGAATTTATTTCATATTAACTATAACATGTAACACTGTCATTGTGTGTGTGATAGTTTTGAAGTATTTGTGGCTTATTTTCAGAATAAAATTAAGTGTATCAGGCACATAATCATAGTTGACAGATTCTGCAAATCCATGGGTTTTATAGTAGAACTACCTTTATCTGTGTATTCTTTTAAAAATCTCTCCCTTTATCCATCGCTCAGCAAAACCAAAAACATTAACCTGGAAACTAAGTCTCAATCCACTTAGACACCTTCATTTTAGAGCCCCGCTGACACCCCTAAGAGTGGATTCTGAAAGGGTGGTTTCCCTGAGTCCTTGACTTGATGTTATCATGGTTATGATATCATAGCAACAGTCTGATGTTTTTCAGAAACTTCCTCTTTTTGGATGAGGATGTATTAGCATTGTTAGTAAGTAGATTGGATTCATGTGTGGGACTGATTTCTTTCCTCCCATAAATGTACACCAACATTTCTTAATGGAGAGTCCATGAATGGGGCTTCAGGAGCCATTCCCCCCAAAATTACATGCTCATTTTGGTGCATCTGTCTAGATATATGTTATCATTATATTATTATCTTCATCATCATCATTATAGCAATAATAACTTCCTAATTGGTCTTGCTGCTCCTGCCCTGGAACGATCTTTTAAAACCTAAATCAGAGCATGAGACACCTCTCAAAATTCTCCTCAGAATAAAAGTCAGGGCCTCCCAGGGCCCTGTTTCCTCTTGGGGTCCTCTTCCATTCTCCCACCCCCACCAGTCCCCTCCCACCAGCTGTCCTGAACCTTCTACCTGGCATCTGCTTCCCTGCGTAGGGTTGCCAGATTAAGCAAATAATCTACAGTCTTTGAGACACGCTTATCCTAAAAAAGTGTTCCCTGTTTATCAGAGATGCACATGTTGGTGGGGGCAGGGCAGCGGAGAGCAACAGGGGAAAAATGGGGACAACTGTAATAGAACAATTTTTTTTCTAATTAAAAAGAAAATAAATTCACACGCAGCTGAGCATCCTGTCAGTATCCACCATCACTTATCCTCACCTCCTCCTGGTCTTTGTTCAAATGTTGCCTTCTTGGAAGGCCTTCTCTACACTTATTATGTCAACTCCCAGTTTCCCCATTCTATCCCAGTATTTCTCTTACACTTCTATAATTTATTTTTATACTTGGCATTCATTACCATCTATCAAAGTACATATTGATTTGTGTATATTCTGTTTCCTTCACTCCACGTAAGCTCCAATAGGGAAGAGACTTTCATATTTGCATCCATTAGCTTTTCCAGTGCTTAAGAAGAAACCCTCAAGTAATATGGATGAATATCCTACTATGTATAAAATACTATAGCATCATGGTTTCATATATATATGAAAAACTTCAAGTTGCCTCTGGACCTGGCCTGCAACCAAGGCTTGTGCCCTGACTGGGAATTGAACCAGTGACCTTTCAGTTCACAGGCTGGCACCCAATCCACTGAGCCACACCAGCCAGGGCTGGTTTCTTATATTTTGATAGCCCCTGCGGTGACCTGCACAACCGGACTCCCTCCTTGCAACACCCGCCATTAACCTGCAAGTGTTCATTGTGGGTTAAATCATCCCCTTATTTCTTGTTACTTTTCTCATCTGTGAAGTGGAATTTTTCCTAGTTAACATCCTGGCATAGAGTTGGCAGGTCCCCTGCTGGAGGCCACCTTGCTGCTTTAAAAAGTCAGTTACCGTGAACTGAGAGCTGGTTCCCCCTCTGGCGCCCAGGGTGGGGTAGGGTGGGGTAGGGTGGGGTGGGGCTGGGTGAAGATTGTGAAGGGGCCCAGGAGCACCATGCACCACTTCATTTCTCAATTTTTTGTTGCTGAGAGAGGAAACTATAATTGGTTCTGGTATATTGCTTTTCCAAATAGATGATTGTTTTGAAAAAAGAGAGTTGCGCACTGACTAAAAACCCTGAGAACCTCTGTTGCCGGGGTTCTGCCCGCACGCCATGCTTAGAACAGCTTAATCCAAGGAGGGGCAATCAGAGAGATTCTCAGGCAGAATTTTTTTTGTGGTGGATTTGTTTTTAAAGGGTCTCATGTTGTCATCCTGTTCCTGTACTTTTCTCTCTCAGGATTTGCATCAGCAAGGAGGTTACTGAGGCAAGTGTTGGCATTTTCAGTTGCAACCGTGTTAAAAACTGGAGCTGCCAACCTCCATTTTCCAGACTTGGGAGGAAACCACCCTCGTCAGGAAAGAGTCTTGTCCACCCGCTTCAGGCCTTCATGCCTTCAAGAGTCCAGATTCTTATCCTCCAAGGGGAAGCTCTGAGATAGTGTTAACTTGACAGCACACATTTGGGTCAGAGGGTCCATTTTGCTTCCCAAATATGTTCTCCTCTTTCCCAGCAGTTGGGTTTTTGGGGAATAGTGTGTGTATAAAAACAATGACAGGCTTTCATCCCTCTCTTTCCATCCCTTCGATTCTCTTACGACCACCTCAGATACAGATCACACCCTCACATTCTTTGCTGCGGTGGGAATGAAGACTTGAAAGAAAAAAAGTAAAGTGATATGTGAATGACTCTCATCTCTTTTCTCCCTCGGGAGCTTAAAGAGGCGCTTCTTCAAAGGCACACCTGGTCCTGAGCAAGCATGGTAGGCATCTATAATGTGTCCCCATTGTCCTTAGGATATGTCCCACCCGCTTTTGCATGGCCTTTAAGGCCTAACCATGATCGGACCCCTGGGCAAACACCCCTCCCTCCAGCTCCTGCCCTTCTGCCCCATGTTGCCATCACTTCTTTTCCTTTGCAGTGGTGCCTCAGCCTGGAATGTGTCCTCCCTCACACTCCACCTGCTTCCACCTGTTTCAGGCTGACCCAACTCTCAAGGCTCAAATGTCACCTTTGTCAGGGAACTTTCTTCTCATCCCCAGGCAGAAGTCCTCTGTGGTGCACTGTGGTTTTAGAATCCATTCTGTTAGAATCCATTCACAGCTAGTGATGTTGTAAGTCTGTCTCCCCATTAGACAACTGGCTTCTTGAAGACAAGAGCCTTCTTTTTATAGCCGGCCCTATACATGGAGTATGTGTTCCTAAAATGTTTTCGGGCTTGAATTGCATTTTCCACAGTTGGTGGTGGTCCGAGTTCCCAGGGTCAGGGTTTGCCATCGGAATACTCAGATCTGTGCGCTGCACAGGGAATTGGTGGATATGACCCAGCAGTCCGGGAACCTAGCTTGTGAGCCTCTTGTCCAGTTGCCAAAGTGGGTATGGAGGGAACTAGTGCAAGGAATAAAATGAATGAGACCGCCCCCAGCATCCCAGCCTCTCCAGAGGCAACGATTAAAATTATACCCTGTACTTACTAAACCTTCACCCATGAATTTTCCCAAGGCAAACCTTGCAGTTCACCTTTTCAAAACACACACCTGTGGTAGGTTGGGGCAAGCGCTCATATCCAAGCTGCCTTTCTTAATCTATTGAACTTTTCAAAATTATCATAAATCTTTTTACCATGTGGAGGGTCACTTTACCGCCTCCTGAAACACCAGCTTTTTCCCAGGCCAAACTTTTCAGCCTAATGAAAGTGTTATACCCAGGAGGTAAAATAAAAGATAGTCTATATTGGTCTGAAATAATAGGGAGAACATCAATTTAAGTAGGTACATCAGCATGTTTTGAAGAAAGTGGTAAACAGCCTTCATGCCTGGGTTCTAGTAGGTTATTTAATAGTTAACAAAGGAAAGGAAATATATTCTATCCCTATGGACACCAGGCCCAGGGAGGGTTCCTTTCCCAACCCTTCTTCCTGTGAATGAGAAAACAAGGTATCAAATTTGGATTCATTTAAGATTCCACCCAGTTTAAACCTGGGTTCACGCACAGCAGGGCAAAATATCCTGACTTCATGGAAAAGGTGATTTCAGGGTGCTTTAGTGCACTATCTGATACAGGCTTTTAAATTTAAGTTCATTGAAACAATTTTCCATCTTAATCTATACCTGTTTTTTATCGGAAACCTTTTTTCCCATAGTCAATAGTGTTGAAAAATACTTTTGTTGTCATTGTTTTGCCTTGTCGAGATCCCGTGTGTTTTTCCTGAGGAGGCAGGAACATATCTATCAACTTAAAACTTAAGAACCTAATTCTGGATATATAATTCTGCACTTGCTTTTAGCCAAGAAAGATACCTGAAAATGTAACATATGTGTTTTTAACAGAAAGGGAGAACATCAATAAGTGCCCAAATGAAAACAAGCCTAAAAAACATCTCAACAGAGCTACATTATAGATCTGGTCGGAAACCGAAATTGAGCAATGCTCAAACACCATCATTGAGACACCATGTGGTTTTAAGAAATTAATAGGCAACACCTACTTTTAAGCCAGACACCTAGCATTTAGTCTTTGAAGGAAGGTAGTGATGGGGGAAGGACAGGAAATAAAAACATCTCTCTAGTACACATCAGTGGATTCGTGAATTTTGGAGAATATGAAACCCCTCCCCCCACCCCCACCCCCGCCACACACACACACACACACACACACAATCGTGGGTAACTAGTCACGATTCCACATGAAGAAGCTCAATATTAATACAACCATACCCCACTGTTTATTTATATCCTCCATGCTAAGGGAAGGTTGGAAATCTCGGGGTACTTAGTATGCGCCTGTGCACTATCTAGAAGCATCAGAAATTACCAAGCTTCCTGAAATAGAAAGTACTTTGAGAAAACTGCTTCAATTCAGAAGCAAACACTGAAAACGGCCTAATGGCAATCATCATAGGAGAGTCAGTAATGGGGAAAGAATGCTAAAGACACAGATAAATGTAATGAGGATATTAATACTGGTCCCATTCAGAAGCTCTGCCATTGTTCAGTTTCTTGTACTCAGGTTTCCAGTTGGGCAGGAAAATTTATGCCTGTGTTCCTCAATCTTTTTGATATGGGTGAATGTTTGGCACTGTGCCTACTCAACACTTCCATGGCTTCTACCCCCTGCTCCTGATGCCATTATTTTCATTTTCATACACTGAAAAGTTCACCTAAATACTGCTTGCATATTTTAATGGCACATCTAGCCATCAGAATACCTTAAATGAAAAGCAACGCAAATGCAAATGAACTTTGCCCAGGCTAAAAAGAAATCACTAATTTGGAAAAAGATAATAACTCAAGTATCAGTTGGTAGCACGTGGAATTTGCATGTTACAGGTGCAGCCAAGGCAGCCGGATGCTGAAAGGTTAGTCAGGACGAGCTAGAGTTCCCATCTCCGCACTGGAAAATCTTTTGACAATGCATAAGTGATTTCCCAGTAATGTGGCCAGGGTTCTCGGAGTCAATAATTTCCACCAGTGCTCGATAATGATCATTTAAAAGCATTAGCTCACATGATCAATGCTCCTTGCAATTCAGGTCATGGCTTGACAGGAAGCTGAAGCTCACAGTTCTAGACCTTGAATTTCAGGGTGGGGGGTGGGGAGCTGCTGAGCTAGGCCCAGGCCCGTTCAACCTCAGGGACTGTGAGTGGCTACGTGCATTTTCTAAGGGTTAGCGTTAGTATCTGGGCCCTTGTTAGCTAGCACAGTTCGTTCTGGAGAGGGTGGAGGTGGAGAGGGAACGAACCAGAGGAAATTCTGTGTAGAAAGGCCATGGGCGGCCCCTGCAAAACCACCCCACAGTAAACTCAGGCCATCTCGGCTACGCTGTTTTGTTTTTTCCTGTCCAGTGTTCACTTGGACCTCTCGGAAGTGGCATGAATTACAGCGTTGATCCCGAACATCTGATGGCAGGATCTTGCCACCAAACCCAGAGAAATATGATTAAACTAGAAGGAAAAGGGCTTATAATGAATTTTTCCCACGGCCTGGAGCTGTGCTTCTAAAATTTAAAATGCACTCACAGATCTTAGAGCTCTTTTACCAAGGCGTTTTCGGGTTCAGTAGGTGTGGGGTGGGAACTCAGAGTTTTCATTTCCAGTTAGCCCCCAGGGAACGTGTATGCTGCTGTCAAAAAAGATGCACTTTGAGCAGCAAAACTCTAGAATATACACCAAAGATCAGTCCACGTGATAGGAAATGATTGGATATTTTAAGCTTGGACAAGCCATCCAGGTAGCAGAGCTACAGCCCCTGGAGAGGAGCCTGTCTGTGTGCCGGCACTTCTTTAGGGAGGTGCGGAGAAAATTCGTTGCCACTGGGGACCAGCCTGCAAGCCCTTGCCTCCATGTTTCAGGAGAGGATGTTCTGTCACCTGTCTCTGTACAGTGCTTATCAGAGAATCACTTATGACAAGAAAGTGCATAGCGGGTAGAGGAGCCAGCAGGGTTCAGCACTCTTATACTAATCTTGGTTGCATTTATCTCGCTGAAAAATTTTGTCTTGGATTCTGAGGTGCCCTTTCCCACCAGGTAACATTATTAAAGTGTGGGTGTGCGTGTACATGTATGTATACCGTCAATATATTATTACTGTATATTAATGTAAGTATGTGTGTATGTATACCTAGTTAATAATGAGATTTCGGTCATTTTAACTGTACAATGAAGCCCGCCTGGTTAACAATTAAGGTAAAGTGATGGTAATCAGGCCTATAGTGTTATGTATCTTACTACGTCTTGTAATCTCCACATTTTTATAATTTCACTTAAGTTAGCTCTTGATTGTAGATTGCAAAGTGGACCAGGGTGCTGAGATCAGAGACTGAAATTCATGGTACCTCCCCACTCTTATCAACCAGAGCAGACCCATTTTTAAATTTGAAAATTTCAGTTGAGAAGCAGTGATATGAACTAACTGTACTTCCTACCATGGACAGCAAGCATTTAAAGGAAACATTTTAAGCACCACATCCACTTCTCCTACATTACAGTATTTATTCTACAGCTCTTTGCTGTCCCCTTAGGTGTGTAAGGCATCGTCTGGGTGTAGTAGGGAAAACAAGATGAAAACCATAGCCCTGACCCTTTTAGAAAAAGTCTTGAACCCACACAGCTGTGGGAAAGAAGCCACAGGGGCACTGAAAACACTGGTCAAGTAGAAAAGATTTGCTACGCAGCATGCTAGGAGCTTTCCTGTCATTTCCTGAGGTCTAATGGGCAGGGGACAGTGGTGATACGTGCTGGGTGTTCCAGATGTGCAATTTAAATTCAGTGTGTGGTATTATTGGATGAGCTCAGCCGGAATTCTCTCTGTATTAAGCCCTCATTTTTAAGAGCCATACCTGATGATTTTAGTGTGCACAACTGTTTCTTACCAGGGCAGCCAGTGGGAGGCGGTGTGGCACACCCGTGTATCCCAGGAGGGTGGGCCACAGAAGCAGGGACCCAGGTTCAAATTCTGTCCCATCCATTCACAAGTAGCCACCCTGTGGGCAAGCTACGGAACCTCATTGAGCTCTCCCTCAGCTGGAAAATGCAATTGATAATAATATCTACTGCAAAGGTCACTGTGGGGATTGAAGACATGTGTAAGACCCACATGTAAAAGTGCCTGGTGCATAAGACTTATGCTTCCTTCATTTAAAGTAACTGCCTTTGGCAGGATTTAACATACACAGGACCCTTTATGTCAGAGATACCTCATTTTAACCCTGGTGGTGGGAGTCATCGCTCTTGCCGGGGGCAGCACCCAGTGTTGCCTTGCAGCCCTGGGAGATGATTGGGGTCCCCTGCATGTAGATGGTGGGAGCCTCGTTTAGCCCGAAGGTCCTGGGGTCTGGAAGGGAACAAGACAAGAGACAAGGGATAGGTCTGCTAAGGAGGAGCCCTGCCCAACCGCAAGTGTGCTCACAAGATGCAACTTGCTGTTATACTGTCTGGCAAATGCACACGTCATTCTCTTGGGAACCGAGGTGGTGGCAGGGTCAAGGGGTGGCGTTCAGGAAGGGTTTGGATTTGTGTCAGAGGCTGCAAAGGAAAATACTTGCTTCGCAAATGTAGGGCTACACTCAACTATGTTGGGACACACACATGCCACAAGTCTGAAGAAACTGACTTAAAAATTGTGGAGAAAAGGAGGCAACAAAATTTGAGCATGCCAACGGAGGTTCAGGTGCCAAAAGGCTACTTTGAATGGCATTTTTGCTTTATTAGTGTGTCCTTCACAGCATTGAACTTGGTCAAGAATTCATACCGGAAAACATATGAACGGGCGGTACATCTGCTGCCTCTGTCTGAGTGTGTCTGAGTGTGAGACCAGTTGTCAGATGGAGGCTTGCCCTTGGAGCTCTCGGGCCCACTTCGCCTGCAATCAGAAACTTTATTCCTTAGAAATACAGGTGGGTGTATTTTCCAGTTTATGGCAGGAGTCATTCAATAATGATGAGTATGTGTCTGTTGTCTGCTCCTTGTACCCAACCACCCAAACATCCTCCAGCTGTGGGCCTTGGCCTTTGCCGTACGGAAAGCCAGTAAACGAAACCAAAAGCCCTGGGAAAAGGGTAAAGAGAGCAACAGAAAGGAGCGCTGTCTTTGTGGAAAAGCCCGCCACTGGCTGAATTTTAAAGAAAAGTTGATGGATCTTTTCCTCCTGATTATATTAATAGAACAAAACGCCGACCCTTGGGTGAAGGGGTCATTCTCTGTGCTGGGAATAAATGGCAGTTTGTGCCAGGGCTTCTACCCCAAAGATCAGACATTTACATCTGATTCTAGGCCGTGATAGGTTATGGGAAAAAGAAAAAAAGCAAACAGCTGTGTTACAGGTTAGCCTTGAAATTACACTGTTTTTTATTGTGTCACAGGATACCCGGCTTTTAACTCACGGGTGAGGCTGGGTTTTCGCGACTATTTTTATCCCATCCACTCTGCCCGGGTTCAGAATAAGGTTGCTGGTTTCCTCCCAGAGTCTTATCCTCAGTCAGCCCTGACGTGGGGATCTGGAGAGTTGGATCAGCTTCTCCTTGGCTGGGGACAGGAAAGGTGTCGTGGAGAGGAATCCAGGAACGGACGATCAGGGGAAGACGACAGCAGATGGTGGGAAAGCTGAGCTTTCACCAGACCGAGTGTCAGTGCAGAGTGAGCCTTGGAAAACAGCAGCTGCCCTTGTGCCAGTGCTCAGGACAGACCAGGGAGGCCAGGCAGGGCGGTGTCTCTGAGACAGAACAGGACAGGGACGCGCACCACCGGCCCCAGACTCCTCACTGGCTCTCCAGGTCAGTATGAGCAGTGACCAGGGTACTGGGCCATTGGCACATCAGCCTATCCGAATCCATGAGAGGTTCTTTCTCAAGTGAAATTCTAAAGAGTTAAAGGATGAATTTGGACAGTGATGGAATGGATGACATCATCAGTCAAGAATCCCCATTGGCTATGGAGGGGAATTATAAAAAGGTAAGGGGGGAGAGTTCTTTTGTTTGTGGACAATTGGACCATTTTTCTAACTGGGAGAAAGAAAGATCACCTTTGAGAAGTGGCCAAATTCCACACTCAGTGGCCATTGCCATAATATATTCAGGAAAGCTGAAATGCACAGAATGGAATACATTAAGCTGGGGGAGTTCTTTCTGCATTTCCCAGCTTGTATTCATTAGTATATTTTAGCCATAACTGGGATACACATGTTGTTACTCTAAAGTTGGAAAATTCTGTTGTACATTTAGTTGCTAGGCTGGCTTTTTATGTAAAGAATTTTTTAAATGATGGACATATTAACAGTTCACCTGCAATTCAAAATCACTAGAATGTTTAACCTATCTTTTAATTTGGACTTTTTAACCATGAAAAGTATTAAATTTTACTAAGGGAAGTGTGGGGTTTTAAGACATTGACACAGTATCTACTAATTCTTTGCTTGCCTTTTCTTTTGAAAGTCAGTAAATTTATTTTTGGAATGTTCTATATGGTAATTGTCTGGTAATAAGAGGCCCACGTAAAAATAGCTTCAGTTATGTGGGTGAGGTCATGAAATTAAACCACAAGTATATGGTTGTCTGTCCACACAAGGCTAAACACATACTAGGTCCTTTTCCCTTATCATTTTCCATAAGTCAAATGTAGGTCACAGCACAGCACAGGATGAAAAGTAAAAGCCCTTCTAAATATCATGGATCTGGACAGTAAAACTTCTTTTGCTTCAGAGGCAAAGATCAGTTATGAAAAACTTCCTAAAACAGTAAAGCTTGCTGCTAAATTTTTAATTTGATCAAATGTGTCACTAACTTTTTTCTCCCAGAGTGAGAGACAGAAAGAAGTTTCTATCGTGATAGATTCTTACATATAATAATACAAAACATGGCAGTTTGTATCTTATATGCATACCTATGTGTGCATTATAGGAGCTGTTCTAAGTGTATTCATTTTTTTTTTTTTTTAAGATTTATTATTTTTAGAGAGAGGGGAAGGGAGAGAGGCAGAGAGGGAGAGAGACAGCCAAGTGTATTCTTTATTGCTCAGAACAGTCCACAAAATGTATGTTCTTTCTCCAGAAACTGAAACTTAAACATATAAAAGAGATTTAAATGACCTGCCACGTTGCCCTGCCTGTGTTTTGTCCCTTGTGATCCCCAAAGAAGGAATGAGTGCCCCAAGTGATACGTCCAGAGTCCTGAAACACTGACACCTCTCAGCTGTCCCCTGCTACGGGAAGTGGGTGTGCAGAAGTCGCTTGGGACACTAAACAGTCAGAGCCGGTCACTTACACAACCCAGAAGAACAAGTGCCAGCCTCTTCTGTCTGCCATGTAAAGTGCCAAAAGACAGGTCACACCATTTCTCAGACAGAAAAGTGTAGGTCAGTTTGCACTTTGGAAAAATGAAAAACATACCACTTCTCATCCAATAACAAGAAAGTAGTGACCACTGCAGTTTCATACTGCTGAGAACCTGAGAGAGCCCAGATTTCTGGAATGAGTGAGCTACAATACCACGATACCAGGGTGACTAACGCCACAAACTGGAAAGGCTCAAATAGCTTTAACACATCAACAGCAACAGTACAGAGTTGCATTGTGTAAGCCATTATCTCACCAAGGCCCTGGAATGTGATTTCAGGAGACAAAGTGTCTGATAGGTTGGAACAAAAGACCATTAGATGAGACTTCTAGCTGACCAGAATGCCAGAGGTCAATTTGTATTGTTCTGGACCCTGAACATGAGAGGTGTTCTCTTGTTTCAGCTCTTTACCTGCCTTTCTCAGGCAAATGAATTCAAATTTATGCATATTGTGTTTACTATGAAGGCTTCATTATGCTAAAAAAAAAATACTAGTCATAATTTCATTAAGAACATCAGCTAGTGAGACAGGGCAGCATATGCTTTCTTTAAAATACAAAGGACAGGAAAAGAATCACCTAGTATAAAACACACTTTTCCTAATTGGGATCCTCTGTTTTTAAGTTTTTCCCTCGAACTTTTTGATCTTGCTGTTTGGTTGACAGAGTAGAAAATTAAGTGAGATGCCGTAAATCAGTGCTCTGCAGGCATTTTTGACCTTGTACCCATCACTATAATGATTTTGAGTCCATGCCTTTAATATACATATATTTTATTCATAAGTGTCATGCACATATCACTGTAAAAATATATTATGTATGCATAAAACATATACACAAATAGGTATTTTTAAGTAAATGTTTAAAATACAGAGCGTTGATAATTTCTTCTTTCACCTCTGTGACTATAAGGTCAGTTGTCAAAGCTATTGGAAAATTGGTATACCCCTGCCTAGATACAAGAGAATTTCCTATCCCCGTTGTGCTAATAAATACCACATGCGTATAGGGATTATTTTACAAGATTGTTATTAAGTCCGGCAAACAGCCTTTGGGGGAAAGGTCACTTTCCAATAACTAAAATTAGATTCCACCCAGGCAGAGGAAGGAAAAGAGCATGCATGTGTTCCCTTTTCCTTGGGGAAGGCCCTGATGGTAAGAAAGATGTCTCATTAAGGACCCCTGGTTAATTCAGTAGTAGTAAAACTGGACTTAACAGAGCAGGGATCTTAGTATTTAGGAAGGAAAGCCTGAACCTTGGCAGGATCCGAGGTGCGTACGTTCAGTCCAGGGTTGCCTTGCCTGGCTCTGAGCAACCGCTGACCCTCTGGTAAAGACCTCCACACCTGATTGTCTTCAGGACCAGCACCAAGCATGGCTCCAGCCACCACTCACCAAGAACTTCCAACACCCTTGGCCTTGTGTGCAGGGCCAGGAAGGGAGACTGGGCTTTCCCTCAAGGAGCTTGCAGTTGGAGGGGGGCGGGTGGAGCACCGACAAATAAGCTGATGTGCATGATGCTGCCTAGAAAAATGTTCAGATAGCTTGTGTGAAGGTAGAACAAATGCAGCCTGTGTCGTCTCAGGGCCTGGATAGATCCAAATTTCGCTGGTGGAGAAAGAGAGAGATTCAATTCCAGGATATTTTTATCACCCTCTGTGCTCCCAGGCTGCTCCTCTCGAGAAGGGAGCTGCAGACGGCGGGCCATGTGTGGGCCCGGACGGGAACTGCTCCCTTGTCCTCCGAGGTGCTGTCTCCAGGCTGTGCGTCCAATTAGAGTGAAAGATTAGGGAGGGGCTGGGGAAAAAAATTCAAAGGCTGGAAGGAACAATATTTAAAGTGAAGCCACAGCTGCGCCTCATGTTTTTTTTACAAGGTGAATGGGAATGACTGCTTGAGATAAACTGCAATAAACAGGAACCCAGAATGCCAGCTGCCATTCCAGACAAGAGCTCTGCCCTCCCCACTCAATTACCAAGGAAAAGCAGCAGCGACCTCCATTAACCCCACGTCTTCCTGTCTGGAAGGGCTGATGTGCTGGAAGGGCTCTGTTTAGTTCCTGAACCCTGGAGCTGAGCCGCCCTTCAGCCACCTGGGGACCAACTCTTCTGCTTTCTGGGCCAGGGTCTCTTTTCCTTTTAAGGGAAGAATTGGCCTGGTTGGTCTTAGATGGTAGAAATAGGAAACCTCAGCCCGTACATGAGGGTCCTTCCAGTCTTATCACCTGTCAGTGCATCTCAGTTCACCACTGTGGCCAATGAATGGGTTGTTCCAAGCAACTAGCTTCCTGGATAGATGGTATGTAAATTATGTCTCAATAAAAGAAAATAAACCACGCGCGCTCACACACACACACACACACACACACACAGAGAAAAATGTGTGCTTTATTTTTCAATTGCAATATTATTCATATACCATCATATAGGAGATGAAATTCACATACTATAAAACTCACCATTTCAATATTTGATGGGCTTTGGTGTATTTATAAGGTTGTGCAAACCACTACTAATTCGACGATATTTTTATCACCCCCGAAGAAACACTACCTATCTACAATTACTCCCAGTGTTCCCCTCCCTGTATGATCATGAATCTGCTTTCTGTCATCTTGGATTTGCCTGCTCTGGACATTTCTGGTCCTCTTGAGCCTCTTCTCCACTCTTCCCTCCCGCTTACCCCATACCCCCCTTAATATTAACAGCCACCGTTTAATAAGTTCCTCTCTGGGCCAGACACCATGTCAACTATTTTCTATATAACAGTTCATTTAATCCTTAATATAACCTAAGAGGTAGTAGCCCCTTTTTCAGAAAAAGAAATGGGGGGCATAAAGAGTTTCTGTAAGTTACACCAGAAAGTATTGGTCAGGATGTGAACTTGGTCTTCTTGACCCCAATTTCCCTGTCCCGGCCTCCCGCTCTCCTTCCTGGTCACATGCCGGTGTCCAGCTCTCTCTCCCGCACCCTTCGTCTCCACCCTGGTGTGGGAAATTGGGGACACCAGCTTCTGGCAGCTGATTGAGGTCCCGCTGTTTCGTAACCATGCAGTAGGTATTTCAGACTGTTGCATTCTGACAGTGACACTGAGTGACTGCAATGGTTTGACTGACCTCTACAATGGCACCTGTTAAAAATAGAGCTTCCAGATAAGAGTGTGCTGTGGAAGAAAGTAGCCTCCATAGGCAGTCATTTGGGAACCAGAAAGGGCCCGGGATGCTCCCAGCAGCAGCTCCTGTTTGGGACCTGCCACTCGTAAGGAAGGGGAAGTGTCATTTTCTACGGTGCTGCTTTAGGATTGAATGTTGCAACCCCTCCACTATGGTAGTCATTCTGTGAATTGCTCCTCAGGCTCCTCCACCTTCACCAAGTTCCCATTCAGCCTGTAAGTGGCTCCTGAAGCTTCAACCCAGGTTAGATATTTATTAAATGCCTTTGCTCTGGTCCTTAACCAATTAGAGTATTCAAGTCCTAGAGACTCGGTACAGCAGCACTTCTCTCTGCCAGCCTCCCTGTGGTCCCCATCAGCAAAACCATCCTCAGGGGTAACTAGTAACTAAGCAAACATCTCCATTCTCCGGACTGGCATCCCAGTTGATGTCGGCCAGTCCTCTAGTAAAATGAGCCCTGGTGTCTTTTCTCTGGGGCGCTTGTCCTGGGCTTTACGTGTCCCAGGCCAGGCCTCCTGTGAGCGCTGACACTAGCAAGCCAAACCCAGGTCTTGGCGTTGCCCAACAGCCCAGCCCAGCCCTTAGCCCAGAGGACTTGGTTAGGCACATTGGTTCAAGAATACAAAGTTAAAGATTTCAACAGCCTTTCAGAAAAGCTCTCTGGACTACTGAGTGTATCTGTAGTGGACAATGTCGGAAATGCAAACTGAAAAGGTATCCAGACTTAATATCCATTCAGTAATAGAATGTGAAGATTCTAGGTTATTTAACTCTTATGTTCACTTGTAATCAAACGCTTCCCAGGGGCTCTGGCTGGTGTGGCTTGGTGGTTGAGCACCAGCCTGCAAACCAAAAGGTTTCGGGTTTGATTCCCAATCAGGGCACATGCCTGGGTCATGGGCCAGGTCCCCAGTTGGAGACGTGCAAGAGGCAACCACCTGCAAAGTCATCCACTCGGCGCACCTGCGTCACGGCATCCTCCTGGCTCCCTGTGTGCCTGTGGGCCGTGGGAGACCTGGGGATTCATCAGCTTCTGGAATAGTGCAGCCCCAGCCCTCAGGAAAATTTTCCTCAGTGGCACATTGCTCCCCACTGGGGAGAGGGCTGCCCTGGTCATTCGTGTGCACCCTGATGTGTGAGAAGCACTGACCAGGCACAGTGTGGCAGTGTGGGAAGGAGGGTGCTTGCGGTATCTCCCAGGATTGGTGGTGAATTGAGCACTGAGACGGTCAGCATTATAAAGCAAGTCCATTCTACAAGCGGTAAAAGGAAAAAACATGCAGCTGGGGAGCAGGGGAAGATGAACCCAGGGTAGAGATGGAAAACAGGAAATTTTGAGGGAAACTGTTTCTTTCCTCCTGTTCCCCCCTTTCTGGCCTGAATCCCATCCAGGCCCTGAGGATTGTTGCTCCAAAGCTCACATCTGCCTTTAGTGCCCCCACACTTCTGCGCCATGTGCATCGCTTGGGTCCCCTGATTCTCTGGGCCGAGCTCCCTGCACTTCTTCCTCCAGTGGGGAGTGTAAGGACCCCCTTCCCCTTGGTCAGACAGGCCCTTTCCTGCTGCCTGGGCTCCGTCATCTGCGGAGCCAGTGTCCTGCGCACCAGCTGGCTTTAGGTTTAGGGTCAGGATGTTACTTCCTGAAGTACGTTCCTAAGAATGCCAGTGGCCCAGAAGCTGTCCCCACAAAAATATTTTGTCAGTTAAATACATTTTAGGATGCAGAAGGTAATAGTCTGCCTATAAATTTACGTGCAGGTTACCATGTGAAAGACTAGGTGACTGGCCTCAGGACCCATGACTGTAGTGCTAATGGCAAGGTGACCCGGACCGGACAAGGGGACTTGGGAACATTATCACTGTGCAAGGGAGGGGTACACAAGTTTGGAAGGGGCTTGGGGACATACTAGATTTGGAGATGAACGATACCTACCTCGTACCTCTCTTAGTTCTTGTCAAGTCTGGAGAAGTGCAGCAGAAGGATGGCGAGGGGAAGGCAGAACACCCGTGTGGGGGTCTGAAAGTGCCCCCTGTTCTGGGATTTGAGATAGTGGCTCCCAAGGCACCACCGTGAGCATTGTCTGCCTGGGCACAGGGGAGGCAGTAGGGAATTCAGTGACAGGTGCCGACAAAAACTGCCGGTGGCTGAACAGTGGTGGGTTTCTAAGCACGTTTTTGCTCTCCTCTTGGTCTTGAATAGCTTCTCTGTCTGGTAGTGATGAGCCACTCTTCCTCAGTGGCCCTTTTAATAGTGATATTGATTTTAGATGTTTTGTTTTTTTTAGGCTCTTTCCCAAGGCTGTTTTAGCAGCAGATGGAGCTCCACCTGTCCTAAACTTAGCCAGATAGTGTAGCTTTGAGTCAGCTCCTCCCTTTTCCTATACACCTTGCTGTTCCTCACCATGGGGCATCTTCCATCACCCTGGGGGTTGAAGGATGTAATTGCCCTGCAGGTTCAAAGTGCACTATCTCAGCCCCACTCCAGACCTTCCTTCTGGATAAAAAGGAAGAACTTTGGAACCACACACACACACACAGAAGCAACCAAAAGGAAATTAGGTTTCAACCGGTAAATTTCAAGAGAAAAAGTATTGACTGGTCAATTGAATCATCACTACTCGAAACGTTGGGAGTCACATTTGTTCCGAGAGGAAGACTGGGTGAGGGGTCCAGGAGGGT
The DNA here is from genome assembly GCA_004026585.1 of Noctilio leporinus. Classification (NCBI taxonomy): domain Eukaryota; kingdom Metazoa; phylum Chordata; class Mammalia; order Chiroptera; family Noctilionidae; genus Noctilio; species Noctilio leporinus. Next base: position 43,875 of record PVIW01003784.1, read on the forward strand.
GGCTCTGAAGAGAAGATGTTTGCACTGGGCGTATCTGGTTAGGATGAGGCCTCGTCACGGGGTTTGCAGGCCAGGGCGGTCTCCTGTTCTGAGGAAGCGTCACATCCGTCTGAGGAAAAGATAGATCCCTAATTCTTTAAATCTCGCATTACACCCTCAGCACGGTGCCCGTCATTATTAGCTTGGACCTTATTGGTCAGTGTGGGAGAGCAGAAAGATCTAGCACCAGGAAGGTGGGCTTGAATCCCATCTGTTTTATATCAATAGCGCAGCCTCCCTTAGTGCTCCATTTCCTCACCTTCAAAGCAGGAATTGTTGGAGGATGAACCGTGATAGTTGTCATTTATGGTAGGTTTATGTTCCATGGCTCCGGGCTGCTGCTAAGGAATTTACATAAGTTCTGTCACTGAACCTCTAATACCAAGTGAGATCCTTCACCTCTGACTGGAAAGGGCATTCGGAGCACAAACAAGCACAAAGCCATCAAAGAAGGGACAGAGGAAGCAAGCACTAGACTTAAACTACATCCAACAGTTTGACTTCAAACTCAAAGGAACTAATACGCTTGATACAAAATTTTTGAAACTCTCAGACCTTTATAGAAAAATAAAGCTAGGAGTAGGTGAAGTCAGAGAAAAGCAGGTACAGTAACTAAAACATATTTAAATATGTAACCTCACTGGTAATCAAAATAAAATAAAAACAGCACTGGTTTTTGCCTATCAAATTTAAAACAACAGCAGTTTTTTCAAGTGCAAATGCTCAGTGTTAGTCAGAATGTAGGGAAAGCTGTACCCTTTCCGTCGCTGGTGGGCATGTAACTGGGAACAGCTTTCTTTAGAGCAACTGACAGAATGTGCCAGGAGCCCAACAAATGTTCACACCCGGCTGATCTGGTAGTCCCACTTCCAGGAACTTATCCTGAGGGAGTCATCAGGCATGTGGGCCAAGATGTATATAAAAATGCTAACTTATGTTGTTTGCAATTGGATGTAGCCAAAGTGGCTAACAGAGGAAAGAATGATCGACAGCCCTTAAAATTGTGTTTAAAGAATTTTACCTGATCTGAGGGAAGCTCTCCAGCTATAATACATAATACTATCTCAATTTATTATAAGAAAAATGTGCACATAAGATCAATGGCTAGAAAGAAATAGACCAAAATGTTAGCCGTGATCTGTGTCCAAGTGGTGGGGTGGTGGGTGCCATTTATATTCTTTATACTTTTCTTGGTTTGTTCAATGGGATCCAGAGAGCGAGAGAAGGGAAAGGTTGTGTATTAGATAATAGTTCTCTTGAAACTGTTAACGAAGTAGTTAGGTATGAAGAATTGTAATTAATGTATAGGATTATTTTTAAAGCCTTCTCCAGTATCTAGAGCTCTGGCGTACCAAGTATGTCAGGAGAGATGGGTGTGGAGTCAAGTGTGAATGGAGGCACATTCACACCAGGGGTGGGTGTTTTCTTTATAAGGCCTTTCCAGACCCCAAACAAAGGTTGGACACCAGGGTGGTGTTGAACGTCAGTCATTAACACTCCTGTTGTTACTTACTGATTTTATATTTGGGCATCCAGTTCCATTCATGAGTTTTCTGACCAGAGAACATTGAGTGAGAATCTCTTTTGTCTCTTACGTGGATTGAGAAATAGGTTGCCTGGCTACATTCAATCTGCCTGGCAGATTTTTGGGGATTTTGAAATGAATTTATTTTTAAAAAGATGTCAAGTGATACGGTTCTGTTTTGGCAGGACCATCACAAGTACCAGCCCTGCCTCATTTGGAAGAGTGGGGTTTCTTTAATTAAGGCTCCCAGCAGTGTGGTTACAAGTGCTTAATGAAATTAAAGGCATTCTTGCTTCCCTTGACAACCTCATGGTTACTTTCTCAGGGCTCAGTGCTGGGCTAACCCGGGAAACAATATGAAACCAGCATCACATCTACAACTTTAAGAGGGGTCTTTATTTTGTGACTGCATTATACACTCAATTATGGTTCCCAGACCCAATTCCAATGTGGGGAACCCCCCCCCCCACACACACACACACCCCGACAAATGATTCTGGACACCATCAGGGTGTCCAGGAATTCAACTCAATTCTGATAATGTGTGCCCAGAGATAGCATCAGACTCCACAGGTTAAGGGTTCAGTCCTACAAGACTGCTCACACACACACACACACACATTTAGATGCCAGGGTCTCACCTCTGCTTGTCAGCAGTCAGCTATATGTAGATTGAAGGTTCCAACGACCCCCTCCAACTCAAAATGCCAATCGCAAGTCCAGGTTGACTGCCTGGCTATAAATCAAATGTCCCCACAACCCCCCTTCTGGAGTTTGATTAATTTGCTAGGATGGCTCACGGGACTCAGAGAAACATGCTACTTACTAGAACACTGGTTTACTGGGAAAGGATATGATTCAGGAACAGCCAGGTGGAGAAAGACAAAGGGCAAGGTATGTGGGAAGGGGCACAGAGCCTCAGTGCTCACCAACCCAGAAGCTCCCCAAACCCCCTGCCCAGAGCTGGGGGAGGGGGGTGCAGGGACAGAATGAATGTTCCAACTCTATGGGCACAGTTGGTTCTCCTGGCAACCAGCCCCCATGCTTAGGTGCTTTCCAAAAAGTTGCCTCATTCCCGTCATAGTAGACAACCTGTATCCTTCTCATCACATATGAAATTGTAAGAATTTTAGGAGCTGTGAGTCAGGAACTGTGCACAAAAGACCACATATATGTAAGAAATAATATTTTGGTCATCTGAATGACCAAGTGTATATTTCTTATAAGTGACAATATCACACGCACGCATCTTTTAGTTTGACACAGTTCCCTTAGTATATCCCAAAATGAGGGGGATGGAGGGGTAGGGGGGATGGATGGACAGATAGATAGACTTGCTAAGTGTGAAAGTTGGAAAAATGCTCATAGTGTCCAAGGATTTTAAAATGTTAGAGCCCTGGCTGGTAGCACGGTGGATAAGGCGCCAGACTGTGAACCCAGGGGTCGCTGGTTCGATTCCCAGCCAGGGCATATAGCCATGGTTGCAGGTCTCCAGCCAGGTCTGTAGCTAGAGGCAGGTGAGAGGCAACACTACATGGATGTTTCTCTCCCTCTCTGCCTCTCTCCCTTTCCCTCTCTCTGGAAATAATAAATAAAATCTTAAAAATAAAATAAAATAAAATGTTAGAGAGAAGGAGAATAGGGGTGATCTTTCCTTGAATTAGAAGCTCTCAAATCTATTGAAGCGAAATGCCTAGTCCTAGAGCCTAGGGATGTGCATTTTACACGTGACCTTAGCTAAGAGGTGGAGACGCAACGGGAACACATATTTTAAAGTCTCTCCTGGAAATTCTGATGCAGCGTGGTGCAGCTGGCAGTTGAGAGCCCATGGCTTTGTCATATATTTAATCCGTGCTATCCACCTGCGGTTGTGGGGCTCTTCGGATGAGGACATGAAATTTTATTTTAACCGATTGTTCATTTGCGTGCCCACAGCCACATGTGACCAACAACTGTTCTGTTAAAGCAGCCAAAACCTGTAGTTCAGCCCTTCGCTCGGGCATGAACTGAAGCCATTGGTTCAGCCCACCCTCCCAACAGGTGTGCTGTGTCGCGCTGACACAGCGGGGCTCAGGATGCCTCAGACCTTTCCCGTAGCTTCTGGGTTCTGCGGGCAGCCGCTGTGGCTCCAGAACCTCCTACTGGAAGGATCCAGGGGGCCATCGTGCCCTCCGGAGCCACAGCCAGTCACGTGAGCTGGGTTTTGTAACCTACTTTGCTCAGCCTGGCTTGCAGCCCCCTGCTCGGAGCACAACATGATGCTCTTCACAGCCTTCATCTGAAGGCCCAGATCTCCTCACCCCAGGATTTCGAACTCGGGATGTTTGTTTTCGTAGTTGTTTTATTTTTAACTAAGGGAATCATTCATAATCTTCTTTCCTGTTGTTCAGCATGGTGGATTTTTATGGGACTTTTATGGGAAGCCAAGTGTTGTAAACATACCCAAATTATCTCAGTAGTGTCGTTACCAGATCCTTTCCTGTGCACAGCGACTTGACTCCCCTACAAAATATGAAACAGATGGGTTCGATTAGAACCCTCCAGCTATCCCAGGCAACGTGTTGGGGCTGCTCGTATGCTAAACCTGGTGAGATGGGCATCACCCTTGAACAGAAACGATAGTCCCCATCAAGACTGAGAGCTTGGTGGCAGTAAGTGTTCTGTCTACCCATCCAGGGCTCTGTTCCAGCATCATAGTGTGGCACCTGCCATGTCATCGAGGTTCAGTGCACGTGGGTTGAGAGAATTAATGTCCTTGCCATAGAGAAAGTGGGCTGATGTAAGGAAGAGAAAAGACAGTATCCAGGGAAAGGCCCCATTTGGGATAAAAGCAGTTTGATCCAGGACAAAACTGCTTGCCCTGCACAGCTTTACTGTGTCATATCTAGCAAGTGAGGAGAAAGATTATAACTCCAAGAAATCTCGTTCAATCCTGGTTAAGATTACTTTAGCGCCACAGAGTTGATTTCCCAGACTAACGATCATAAAGGACGCTGAAGACTTGAAATTGCTTGCAGAGGTGGAACCAGGAGAGACTGGTCTCGTTCCAGCTCTTAATAATTCAGATGCCCTTTGCCGTGGCCCACGTATTTCTTTTTCGGCTGATGTTACCGTGCTAAGAAACTTGACAGTTAGACCGCCCATGGTTGTGATATTTTCTGCCTGCTTATCAGTGTTTTTTTTATTTTCCTGAAATTTTAGGCACAGAAGAACGAGAGAGAATCTATCCGACAGAAGTTGGCACTCGGGAGCTTCTTTGATGACGGCCCAGGAATTTATACCAGCTGTAGCAAAAGTGGGAAGCCAAGTCTCTCCTCCCGGTGAGTGCTCTTTTGACGTGATTTTCTGATACGTGGACCTAATGGATGTTGTCCTCTGACTGCACGTTTAATCAAAGATAGCCTTGAAATCCTTGAGTATTGTTTTTCCTAATCCTATCACCTGTGTTTAGATTTTGGACAGACTTCCCCCCCATCTGTTGGGGTTTGTTTTGTGGGTTTTAGTCGGGGAGTGGGGGTTGTTTGGGAGGGTGGTTTTTTTGCCCATTTGCCCAGCCACTTGAGGTCAGATTTCTATAGTTCATGTTTTTTCCAGACACTGGACTGATTTTGCACCATGATGAGGGGCTCAGGCACACTCCAAAGCAAGCTGGCTGATGCTCTGCGAAGTGTGGCAGACCACCAAATCTCCCATAAAGCACTCCCTGAGCATCCAGCATGCCCCGCCCCCGCTCATACATTTGATTGTACGGAGTACTGGCACCTGAGAAATACTGTTCCTGCTTTGATTTTTCCTTCTCTATTACAGAGCTTACCCTGTCCTCCAAGGGGTTTCTCTTTATCTTCATTTATTTCAAGATATCCTTGCTCACGTATCCATATTTCAGTATATCATTGGGCATTTGCATAGTTTCTGAGTCCAATTAGATATATATTAAAATTATAATTTTACTTCAAAACAAAGTCTGTCGGCCAGAGTTTCTCAAACTTTATTATGCTTGTGAAACACCTAAGGATTTTGTTAACGTGCCAAGTCATTTCTAACCAGCTCCCAGCTGCTGTCCGGGCTGCAAGGCCATGGGTCACACTTTGCTTAGTGAGGGTGTAGACAATCTGAAAAATTAACTATGAGGAGTGTATTAAAAAACATAGAGCTTTGTTTTAAGAAAGATGGTGGTAGCTGAAGACCCAGCAGATTCCCTTGCTGTCTCCTCCAACGTCTATTTCTGGTCTGAATGGCTGCATTTCCCCTTGGGCTGCCTAAAAGTAAACCCTCCCTACACCCATAGTAGGTGTACTTACCATGTAAGGCCAGGTGCGGGAGACGCAAGAGAACTTTATGAATTCATTCAGCCAACAGATCTCCATTCTCACCTTCACCTGAGGCCTGGAATTAGACACTTGAACATCTATTTATATCTACCTGGCTTTCAGTAAGCGTTGTAATGTACCTCCGTCTGATGCCTAGAGAGTCATCTAAATCAGCAAAAATCAGAAAGCACACACTCGCTCGCATGTTTGCATACGTAGGGTCACTGTTAGTAAGTTAGCTCGTCGAGACAGGAGCTGGGGTTTGGCCACACAGAGTGAGGCGCCTCTTCCTCAGCCCCCTCGCTGTTTCCCCGTCATCCCAGAGCTGGCGGGTCAGCCCTTCCCTTTGCTGTAGAGGCACACGTTTGGCTCCTGGCGGGGTGTGGCAGGAAGAGTTCTGGCCTGGGCCCTTGGAGACCTGAGGGTTAATCCTGGTGAGCTTCTGATCCTGAGACTTGAACAGTTTACTTAGTTTTATCATGCCTCAGTTTCCTCCCTTTCCTAAAATGAGGGAATCGAACCAGTCTTCCAGATTTCTGCTACTGCTGCCGAACGTTCCCCAAAGCACGAAAAGTGTTCTTCCGGAAACTCCATTTCTCTGCTCAGCAATGTCATATCTACCTGGTCCCAATGGGAGAGTTTTGTTTTTTAAATCTAAGTTAGCTAGTTAGAGAGATACAGATACAGTATAAATGAGATCTGTCCCAAAAGCATCAGCCACGTACACTGTTTTAATTATATTGACATTGGGGGGGACAGATGTGTGCCCCCCACACACACACATACACACAAGTACACACATACATATGGCTGTGTAAGTGAAACAGAATTAATAACTGCAAGGTATATAATAACATGAACTGCAAGGAACAGTCTCTGTCCCATTCCTCTCTTTTCTTTTCCTACTCTCCAGAAACATTTAATTCCTTGGCTGTTTCTTAGGCATTTACCTCCATATCTCTACGTAAAGTTCTTGTCTTGGCATTTACTTTCAATAGCCATCTTTTGACCACGTGCCATGGAAACTTGGAATTTAACTTTCTTTTAGAGTCATCTCACAGACTTATCTATGTACTCCAAACCATGTTCCCTTCATAGTTATTTCACAACGTGGGGGCAAATAACTATTCAATGTTTCCATTATTAAGGTCATATATTGTTCATACTGAACCCTATCACAAACTATGATTACTTGAGAAATTAATTTTTTGTCCTGAATTTTAAATTATCCCTCTTTTTCTTTTTACTGGTCTGTGATTTTGACTGCTGTATCATATTTCACCATGTGAAGAGAATCAGTTTCTTCTGCCAATTCTGCTCATGATGGGCATTGGGTTTTTCCAAAGGTTTCACTCTTACAAACATTGTTGCTTATAAACATCATTTACTGTCTATGTACAGGAGTTCTCTTTGATGTATACTTAGGAGTGGAATTACTAGGAAAATATATAAATGCTCACATTTATAAAATAATGCCAATCTGTTTTCCAAAGTGGTTGCCCCAAGTGTCCTGCTGCAAGCAGTTTCAGAGATCCTGTGGATCTGTGACCTTTCTAACACTTAATATTGCCAATTTCCTTTAAACTTTTGTCAGTTAAATGGTAGAGAATGGTACTTCATTGTGTTTATTAGCCATCCTTGCTTCCTCTTCTGCGAAATGTCTATATCGATATTATTGGATTCTCTGTGCATTTTTTTTAAATTGACTTATCGAAGTTGTGTAGTCAGGCTACTAATCCTTAATACATTGTGTGTATTGCAAGTATTTTCTCCCAGATGTAGCTTGTCTTTTCACTTCTTCAGTGTGTCTTTTATGACCACAAGTTCTTAATTTTAATACAATAGATTTTTATCAAACTTCTCAAGTCAATGATTTTCTTTGTCATATTTGAAAATCTTCATTTACCCCAAGGCCCAATGGTCATTAACCTAAGTGTCTACAGGAGTTGAAAGTGTTGATTTTTTTTAAGTCTGTAATTAATCAGGAGTTGGTTTCTTGATATGATATGAGGAGAAATCGAATCTTCTCCCATATACATGATTTTTTCATCATATTTATTAAACAATCCCTTTTTTACTCACCAACTTGACCTCTTCTATATATAGCAGACATTAATGGGAATACATTCTATTTCATTGATTAGTGTATGTATTCCTGCATCAATACCAGACAGTATTAACTACTAAAGGATCAAAATAAGTTGTGATATTTGGAAGAACAAGTCCTTCTTCTTACTCTTTTTCTTAAGAAACACACTGCCTATTCTTTTTTATTTTATTATTTTTCTTCTACATAATTTTATTCTTCTACATAAATTTTGAATCACTTAAGTTCAGGAAAATATTCTCTTAGGATTGTGATTGGAATTAGATTAATTTAGGGGAGAATTACATATTTTACAATATTAATCTTTTGATCCATGAACATGGCCCATCTCTCCTTTATTTAGATTTTATTAAATATTTCTTAAGGTCATGTATCTTGCAGAAATAATGTACATCTTTTCTTATATTTATTTCTAGATATTTAATATTCTGGTTTTATCTTAAATTCTCTTTGATAATGCTTTCTTGTTTGCTGCTGGTGAACAGAAATGCAGCCAACTTTGTATAGTAGTTTTATACCCAGTCTCTTTGTTACTATTGCTCCTGTTACTTCTCTATTCTCATATGATTTTTAATCGAGTTGCCTGTACATTCTCTGAGATTTTTAAACAATATCAGGTACAAAAATAGCAGCTTTATTTCTTTTTTCACAATCCTCATGCTTCTGGTTGTTTTGATTGCACTGGGTAGGTACACTAATACATTGAGGGTTTAAGATTGTACTACTTGGAATCCTTAGCTTATTTCTCCCATTAAATGGAATGCTTCTGTTTCCCCATGTAGGATGGTGTTAAAGTTACGTTTTCTTTCAAGTTTATTTTTGTGAGATTAACGCCATTCCCTTCTATTCATAATTTACAAATACTTTTTATCATGAATAGGTATGTAAGTTTATTACTTTTTTATTTTTTTGCATTTGTGAGTCACTATTTATTGACTTAATGAATGATGACCTTCCCTTTAAAGTGGTCAGATAGAAACACAATTATCTCATTAAGGTGCGTCCAATTAAAACTACCTAAAGCTCTTTTCTCTTGAGCTGTAACTTGCCACAGAGAAGAGCTCTACGACCTCATCCTGAAGAGTTTTAAGCCCGGTTACCAGTGTTTTAAGACTCTAGCAAGGGAATGGTTGCGAAAGCTCAGTATGTAGAATTTCCCTTGATTTTCCTGTGTCAGTGAAGCCCTTTGTGGCCACTGCAGTGTGCCTGACTGAGCCCCGTCCTGAGCTCTCTGACCCAACCTCTGCAGATAATGCCCTTCCTCCTGCCCCTGGCCAGGGGACTACAGGTGAACAGGGCAAATGCACACCTCTCGTCCATCACCTGCATTTCACCTTCCAAAATTGTTTCAAACTCTTGTGGGCTGTTGTCCTCTCTTCCCTTTCCTTGGTATGTGTAGGTTTAACCTTTTTCTCCCTTTAATATTATGTTGATAGGTTTTCAGAAGAGAGATCAGATAAATAGCTAGGCTCAGGATGCTGGGTTTAAACAGAAGTCTCATGAAGGTTTTCATTACTTTTTTCCAGTTACAATTTACATTCATTGTTATTCTTATTAGTTTCAGGGGTGCAGCATGGTGCTTAGTCAATCATGTAATTTACAGAGTGTTCCCCCCGATACCGCAAGTACTTACCTGGCACCATACATAGTTACTAGGATATTACTGACAGTATTCCCTATGCTGTAATTTACATCCCTGTGACTGTTCTGTAACTACCAATTTATGCTCCTTAATCCCTTCACCTTTTTTCATGCAGTCCCCCAACCTTTCTCCCTTCTGTCAACCGTCAGTCTGTTCTCTGAATCGGTATTTTGGTTGTTTTGTTCTTTAGATCCCACACATAAATGAAATGATAAAAGAAATACCTTCTGAAATAAAACCTGTGCAGAAACCTCCTCTGGTTCAGGAGGACTGAAGGAGAGACACAGGGATAGCCCTGCCCAGAAAATGCCTCCCCTGTCATTTTCCACCAGTGCCCCTCCCCGTCCCGCCCCTACCAGCCTCCAGAACCCACCAGAAACCCTTTTGGCAAGCAAAACTTGACCATCACTGAGCCATCTACCCTCTTTGGAGACACAAATATCTAAACACATGTATTTCACAGTGGCTCAGAACAAGCTACACTTGTTGATTTGCCATAAGGAAGATTATTTATAACCTGTTCCCTCAGATGTTTTTATCTCCACATGCTGGGATGAGATCATCCTCTGGGAGAACACTATGACTTTTTGGATTCTTTTTAAGATGATGATTAATAATGACAGTGCTTCTAAGAACTATGTCCATTGCTATAAATTTAACGTCTGCAAAGACTGTCATTCCCCCTGGTCGGCAATAATGGAGGAGAAAAGCCCTAGGAAAAATGTTCAGTTGCCTTTCTGTAACCAGTATTCCCCACCCCATCAGAGTTCATTTTTTCCCAATGTGTTACGGTCCCCAAAATTCTTCCTTAAGCTAGAACTACATCGCCTCTTACATACAAAAGGACTTGAGGGACATTAGATCTTTGGGGTCATCATAATGCTCAAACATGTACCATAGCTCATGTATTGCCATGAGTTAACCCATCTGAACTAGGTATATCTTACATAGATGTACTATTCAGAAAGCTCAGTACTCTGTTTTGAAATTCACTGACCAAGTGATGAGTTCTGAAGCTCTGAGCTTGCTTGCTTCTAAGGTGGGACTGCCATGCAATCTTTGTTTGGCAAAATGGTAGAGTTCTGTTTGTACCGGTAAAAATTAATTTCATGCATGTTATGGGAGAAATTATGAAATGACTTGAGGGTCTTCTGGGAAGATGCGTTTAAGCTGCTCCTGTGAGTATAAGTCCTTGTCAGTTGTCCCCATGGAATTCTTCTAATTGGGGACATCTCCTAAAGCACTTTTTTAAAGAGTGACAAGCTGTTAAATGCAAGCTAGGCTTACAATAATCCCATAAAGATATTTCATGCCTAATACTGTAGCAAAAGAATTTTTGATAGTGCTTCATAACTTGGCTAATTAAATTTGACTTATACTGAAATAGGGCAAATATAGGAAGTGCCCATTTTTTTCTCCAAAATTTGCTAATCCGCACCTAATCAGCTTTTCAAATTAAGCCCATGTGACTTTTGCCCTTTTTTTCTTACTTAAAAATATTTCAGCAAGAAGCTTTTAAAAGCTTAAAAGGAAGTGATAAAAATAAATTCCCTAGTTTTGAAATAAGTTTTCTAAGAAATATTAGGTATAATCATGTTCCTGAAAAAATAAATATTCCTTTGGTTATGAGTGTCATAATTTTATATAAAGTATTTTTATGGGCCAAACTGATCTTGAGTCAGCATTATATTTTGGGTTCAGAGTTTCTATGGCTTAGTGTCATAAGGCGAATGGAACCTGGCTTGGCTGCTATGAGAACACAAGGCATCTTTGGTGATAAACATACAACTAGAAAATCTTTCATTTTCCTAACATCACACCCTGGTCTGACTTTGTGGAGAAAAAGCTCCCTGCCTTCTTCATCCTCCTTTTCTCAGAGTAACTGCGAAACTCCCTCTCACCTAGCTTCTCACCTTAGCCCAAGATAGAGTTTATTTACATGCAAATAAGTTTAACACAATTTCATACAGTCCCTCTCATAAAGTTTGTGATGGGATGTTGTAACCTAAAATAGGCCATACTCTTCTCTCCAAATATTATGAATATTATGAAAAACAGAAATTCCCCAGGGAGCTTTGGTGCAGCTGTTTTGAATAATGATTACTATTTAGTCATTTCAACCATTTCAACATCCGCAAACCAGACCGCCGTCTTTCCTGCTCTTGTAGGTTTATTGGTGAATGGCTGGAACAAGACTGATAATAGGTACCCACCACCTCCTTTTGCATGTGCACTGAGGGGCGGGGACTCCATAGCCTAGGGAGTGGTACCAACTGGACAGACAATGTCGATCTAGAGAGCCTTTAAAGACATTAGGGAGCTTTGACTAGGAGGAACTGAGAAGCTGCATATGTAATCTGCTACGGGATCACAAGTCAAACCAGCATCATTTTGCCAGGAAAGAGAATCATCCTTCTGTCTCTAATGACAATAATCTTTGCATAACTTCCTGGAAGAAGTAAACAGAATGGTCATATATACCCAGCACGGGTGAGGAAAGAGGTTGCCCTCTTCTATCACAATGAAATTTGCTTTCCACGGTGTCTTTCTTACAGTAATAGTGCATATTATGGCAACCTACTCACAACATGCAACATGTTTTAAATGTCATATTAATCTCAGATATGTATACTAATGACTTGCTCAGAAACCCTTTTTGTGTAATTTCAAGGTATGCGTCATTGTAGATGGAAGTTTACGAATTCTCTTTTTAATATTATTTGAAAAGCCATTGGGTCATCTGCAGAAAATGTATCATTTTTTATGTCTTCCTCCAAGGATTACCTCTAGTATTCTAAAATGTTACACAATTTATAAGGAAGCAAGACTTAAAGTGGATCTCCCAAAGAGCAATAAGCTTGAAATGGCAAAACAGATTTAATTATGTAAGCAATTCTTCTCTTTCACAAACCCGAAAGAAAAGCAAATTGGTATTTGAGAAATTTTCTTTGTCTAATAAATAGCTTCGCTTTACAATAATGCCACTGACCCCTAGTTTAATTAGGTGCAATTAATTTTGTGCCAGCAAAATTTGACATCTTGCTAGAGGCATAACCAGCTGTACCCTGTCTTATGATTTTTTTTTTTTTTTTAATCACCAGTGAGAATTCATTGTTGGAGCTATTGCAAAAGGGTGGGAGGCAGGAAGGAAAAGGCCACAGGGCTGCATTTTATATTTAAGATTGGCTCCAGTGGACAGCTGAATGTTTAATTAAAAGAGCTTCCAGGAATGATTTTTCATTGGTGCATCATCTTTGACAAGTTGTCATGACTTTATTACTGTAGTTTGCACTTGTTTGCACTGTGCCCTGCACATGGATCTGGGCACACGCAGCTCATATGAAGTCTGGGTTCCTTTGAGAGTTGACAGAAGCATTTGCTGCTGCTAGAAAACATCCTCACTGACTTCGGGTGAGCTGTCACCTGGAGGCTTAACCTAGTTCTAGTTCAGTCTTATAGAATGTTCTGTGCCCCCTGGGTTAGTCTCATTCAGATGATCACATGCATTAAAAACCCATGGAAAATATTTCAAAAAACCACTGCCCATTAAGTGATGGCACATGGCTTCTCCTATCACTTAGAATTTTTATTTGCGTTATTGGAAGTGTCCTTTCAGAGTTACTTGGATAAACATGTTTATCACACATGTCATACAAAATAAAAGTGAAATTTGTTGGTTGGGGTTGTGCGAAACCCTTTGCACATCCAGGGTCCAATTCTCTGTTGAACCCCTTTCCCTCAAAGTTGTCAGTCTTTGCTTTTCCCCATACTGTCTCCTTGTGTAGTGTAAGAAGACACTGTGTCACCTTCTAAGTCACTGTCCCCGTTCTGCAGGGTTTGAGCCTGAAGCTTTGTTGTTCTTATCAGAAGACATGGACAGTCAACTCCCAGGGCTGATGGTGGATGGGGTTTCAGTTCAGTGCAGCAGAACTGCCACCAGCTCCCTGGGGACTGAGGTTGGGAGGCACATCCTGACTTTAAAGATGGCAGAATGCGGATGACTAAGCTTCCTAGAATCAAGGCAGTTCAGTAGATCTACTGCAAATAAAATCATGAAAGAGAATGCCTTTGAGAGAAAGCTTACTGTACAACCAAGCCTAAATGAGAGCCTTGGCATTTTTTTATTTTTTTTTTAGCACGAACATAGTGGTAAAAGCAGTGATTCGCTGTTCACAAGGTTCAAGACTCCCCTTTTCACAAAATCCAGGCACTGGCCGTCCCGCTGCCACAACTCGACCACAGCCACACGAGCATGGTGGTCAGAGTTCTGGAAGGGAACAAGGGTTTCTTCAGCTCCTGCGCTGAAACTCAGCAGCAAGTCAGGCAGATACAAGTCTAAATCCTGGGCTGAGTGGAATAGAGAGGCAGGTTGGCTTTCAAGAAACGGGTAGTTAAATGTATATCAGTTATTTTAGAGTCTAATTTCTGCTCAGGGCCAAGGAGGAGACTGGGATGGAAGGATGTCAGTGGTCGAATCAAAGAGCCCATCCACAGAAATGGTCACTTGTAAGAAATTACGTGTCTTGCTGTCCTCCGAGACGGGCTGCCGTCACCCCAGCACCCTGCCCAAAACAAAGCCCAGCCTGACTCATCCGTGAGTCACGGGCCCTGCATGGTTGCCATCCTCCTGCAGCTGTCACATTTCGTTCTGCTCACCTTCCTCCCACACACAAGCGCCAATCAACTCACCCGTTTTCTCTCCTTTCCCCTGTTTTTCATTCCTACTAAATGCCCACACGTGGTGACTCAGGAACACGCAAAAAAATAATTCAAAGTCAATTCAATTATTTCCACCAAAAAACACTTAGGTATAGTTCCTATTCGGTGCATATATCACCGCATTTTTATGACAGAGTTGAAATCATCCTGTACCTACTGTTTTATGAGCTGGTTTTTAACATATCATGAACATTTGCCCACATCCATAACTTTCTACCGTTGTGTCTGTCTTCACTAGCTGCAGAATGGTTATTCTGTATTTCACCAAAATATGCTTGGTCGGTCTCTTATTGTTAGACATGGGAGTTTCCAGTTTTTTGTTTTTTCTTTTTCATCTTCCTTTTTCCTCTTCCAATCATGAATTTATTCTATCCTTTTTAAAGTGCCCTGGCCTCTCAAGAAAGACCCTAGTTCTAGACAGAGTAGAATTCCAGTTTCATGGCCCTATATAATTTAACTTCTGAGCCTAAGTTTTCTCCTGTGTGAAATGGAGGTCAGAATGCTTACTTCATGTATACCTTTCTGAAGATTAGCGCTGACTATAAAGTGCTTAGCATGTCATGGATGCTCCAAAATGGTAATTCTTTTTTATTTCAGAGTGCAGATTGCTTAGAAATCATTAGGCTTCGATTAAGATGAGAATAAGCTGCATTTGGTGCCTAGGGGAAGCTTTATTGTGGCCTTCGGTTAATGCTAAAAAATAGTGGTGGGGAAAATGCATTTTTCCAACATTAAGATCCATCCTATAATTCCAAATTTAATTACTTATAAGTGGTCATTAGCGAAGGAACAGGACACTGATGCGGAATTAGACCCGGCAGCTGTCTGAGGAATGCTGTCTATTTATAGCTCTCCAGAGACTCAGGCTGGGACACTGGAGCCGATGCTTCACCAAAGAAGCTGGGGACTGCTAGTTCCCTCTCCCGTCGTCCCTTAGGTAGAGAAAGTTCCATGGCCATGTGGTGTTGGATGCCCGCCAGCCGTCCTGTGAACATGTGCAGACTCTAGAACTCACATTAGGGAAAGGAGCAGAAAAAGAGAGCCTGCGCAGGGTTAGGAGGCGGAAACCCAGAGAAGGCCCTTTGAGCAGCCGCCTCTCAGCTTCTGCTGAGGAAGCCCAAGTCCTGTTGGGGGAGGGGAGGCAGCACAGGCCACAAAGAGGCATAACGTTCTCTTTTCCCTGACTTCTCTCTTTAGTGCATAGTTCAGAACGACCCTTAACATCCCTGGGCACACAACTGCTGGAAGGTTGGCTGTCCATCCCGCCTGCATTTTCCCTGCTCTCAGTTCACTTTCTTTTGCACTTCTCTGCTCATCCCCTCTTCTTGGTTAACACCTTGTTAATTAATGTTCAGGTTACTAAAGTAGTCTTGTCTCATCTGTAAGACAGGGAGTGCCTACGAAGTGTCTTTGTTTCTTGTTTTTACCTCTCCTCCGATGCTCCATATGGTCCACATTTTTATTTGTACGTTGTTATTTAATGATTCAGGCATTGGAACCTGTTAGGAAGACCTGGTTTCTGTTATTCTTGGTTCAACTACGGCTATGCATCTACTTAATATAGGCGTCATGGCCTATAACATGTCTTCGGGGCCAGCAAGACACAGAGTGAGGTAGCCCATAAAAGGCAGTAAGTAGGGAGAACGGGAGCAAACTAGTGACTGTGCGCCCCGGGCAAAGGGGACCGGCGCTGCTCTGCGTTAGCCTGCTGGTGCCACGGAGCTGGTGGAGAAACCATTGCCTGATCGTCAGATGAAGGAACGGATGCACCGTTAAAACTCCTCTTCTCTCTATTACTGTGATCAACACTATTTACAGGTCTTTTGTGATGATATATGTTGTACCAGCAATATTCTCACCACTCCTTTTTTTTTAAAGTCAAATCATCACTCCCTGCATCACACAGCCCGCAGCAGAGAGAGCTCACACAATCCCACTGAAGTGAAAACAGAGAGGTGTAGTTTCACAATAACCAATGCTCGGAAGCAAAAGCTTTGCCTTGTCCTTTAAAACAAAAAATAGCACAGGGTATTTCTATAACTCTCGTGATAAATGGCAACAGGGAACAGTCCGGGAAAAGGAGAGGGAGCTGCGAGGTGTGGGGGATGGGAAAGTGTTTTATAACAGATCGACCTGCCTCGGCACGTCCCACAGAGACACCGGCACACCTGTGCTGCATCTAGAACTCACCCAGAGCTCAGGTGTTCTCACGTTCTTCCTTCACCACAAATCCTTTGACAAATGAAGTGTGTTTACAGCTTCCCTTGGGTAATTACAGCCCACATGTTATGTTCCTTCCCCTCTGAAATTCTCATGAAAGAGGAAAAGATAGGGTATAAAAATTATGGGTGGTTATTCACGTGTAAAGTCTTTGAATAAGGCACCAAAGGTCCGTTAAGAATGGGGCAGGGGAGGGGAATACATGGAAATAATGTATTTCACAGCCCATCCACAAACTAGTTGGAGACGCTGAGTTACGGCAAATGGCACAGGGGGGCACACGTGGTTCTCAGTAACCCTGGTTGTGACCAAATCATGAACAAGGCGTGTCTGAACTCCATAGGCATATGGGAAGTTCCCTCTCGCTCTGTTTCTTAAGGGAACTGGACAATTGTCTTGAACTTCTAAACAACTCCAGGAGGTTTCTGCTCTTTAAAATTACATTGCCACCACAGGCATGAGCCAATACATTCAAACCTCAGGTTAGGTAGGAGAAAAGTCACGGGATTCCAAACCCAGAGGTCCAGCCTACAGTCTCCTGCTTCGTGACCTTGTCCCAGTTCCCCATTGTCCAATGATGAGACATGATAAACCCCCACACCAATGGCGTACAACCGCAAGCACTGATTTTAGCTTAGGAGCCGGTGTAGGTCAGCTGAGCAGTTCTGTGGATCAGGGCTGGGCTCCCATGGGCTTACTCATGTGTCTGCAGTCAGCCACGGGTTGGCGAGGTGTCCCTACTGCTCTTAGCTGAGCACTGCCATGTGTCCCCAGCTTCAAATGGGACAGCCGCTGATGTCTGTGCTACAAAGTCACTCAACTGCCAGCAGCTAGCCTGCACTTGTGGCAGGGTTCCCTGAGACACGCAGGCTTGAAAGTGGGACCAAGTCACTTCCTCTGCATTCGGTGGCCAGGACAAGTCAGGAGGCCAGCCCAGGAGTAAGGAAGTAAACTCTCCCTCTTAATGAAAGCAGCCACCAAGTCCTATTACAGATACCAGGAGAGGGAAACTTGGGACCATTTTTACAATTAGGCTGTCCCAGTTCTGGGGCAAGTCATTGGACTTCTGAGTACCTGTTACCTTTCCTGCAAGCCACAGGTGGTTGGCTGGTCAGCCCAAGCAGAGAATCTGAGTGACCATACTTTTAATCTCAAATTCAATGCAGCATTTCAAGTGGAGTTACCTAAGAGATAGTGCAGGGAGTTAAACCAAAGAATTTATATTTAGATGAAGATGCTGGTGGTCCACACTGGTACCAGGAGATTCCTATTTCTAACATCAGAAAACACCAAATGGTGCTGAGGTTCAGAAGTGGCCGAAGACTAGCCCAGTCCCTTCTCCACACCCAAGGCCAGGGACTGGGGCCCGAGCATGACGGCCGCTGTCCCACTAGAAGTCATGGCCAACTTCAGAATCGTTGCATTGTGTGTCTCTGGAAATAAGCTGATCTTCTCTGTGCATTTTCAAAAAAGTGTTGTCTTTATACTAAATGCTGTGACCACTTGGCTAAAATTTTGAGCTACCCTCTTCGTAGTTAAGGGTTTTTCATTTCTACCATCCTCTCAGTTTAGTGCATGTTTATTAATATCTCTGGTAATGGTAGTCGGAAGCCAACACAAGTATTTTCTGAGTAATCTTCCTCCCAGTAAATGCCAAGCAGGTGCAGGCACCGAACAGCCTTTCTGCTAACTGCCTGCCCACTCCTGGCCACTTCTGCTCCCACTGAGACGTCCAGAAGGCTTCACTTTTATTTCTTCATCGTCCTGAGCGTTCTCCATCCAGAGCACCCTGTCTGCAGGGCCTCTGGCCTCCTGTCAGTAGCCCTGGCCTGCACTGTGGGTTTCTATTGCCTCGTGGTGCATAAAGAGAAAAGATGTTGGGTGGAACCAGGATGCAGACCTTTCAGAACAGAAATCCACACGGGAGGCAGAACCTAGGCAGACTTTTGCAAACATTTGCTCTGCTAAATGTCTCTGGAAACGTCAAGTAACCTTGACTTGGATACCTTACATTATATTCCTAATTAACATGATGAGGGGCATGTTTTGTTTTCACCTCATACGGTGCTTGAGAGGGCCAGACAAATCAGACCTCTAGCAGCTTGGGTCTCCCGAGCCTGTGCAGCCTGGTTGCAAGTGAGGCTGGATGCACTGCAGCGTGAGGGACAGAGACCAGGAACTCCGGGTCCCGGCAGTGAGCCTCAGTTCTGCCATGCCTCTCCAGGCTGGAAGGGGCCCGAGCGGGGGTTATCGAACTTGACCCTGGACACGGAGCCTTCAGCAGCCCTGGCCAGACTGCAGTCTGCCAGTGTGGTAGACTGCAAAGCCTCCTTCATCTTAAAAACCCGCTTAAAGGCTAAAGGCCAACAAATCCTTTCTGAAACTTGAGCCCGTTTTAAGATGTCTTTACAGAAATCCTCTCTGAACCATCAGCTGTTAAGTCATATAATTTCCTTTTCTTGGAGCAACATTCTTGGTGATTACTGCTCTAAGGAATTAGAAGTCTCACCCTGTAAGAAGCTCCGGTTCGGTTTCCCACAGTGATAATAGGGCACTAAGGCGATTTTCTCCATTTCTACCTGAGGTGTTTTTTTTTTGGTTTCACTCTGACTACTAATCTTTCCCCTCCCCACTTTTTTCCTTTGCCTTTGCTGCGTTAGAATTGCTGTATGGAATGGCTGTTGGGATCTGAGCTGATCCTACCACAAAGTTTGTGTGGGGGCAGAACAATAGAATTTACAAACTTGCTTCAGAATATTTATCTTTGGGCATTTTTTAAAAAAGACTTTATTTATTAGTTTTAGAGAGACGGGTAGGGAGAGAGACAGAGAGAGAGAAAGAGAGAGACATCAGCGTATGGTTGCCTTTCACCTGCCTTCAGCTACGGACCTGGCTGGAGACCTGGCTTGCAACCTGGTTATATGCTCTGGCTGGGAATTGAACCAGCAACCTTTGGGTTCACAGGCCGGTGCCTTATCCACTGTACTACCAGCCAGAGCCTTATCTTTGGTCATTTTTAATCTTAATTTGTAATGGTGTCGTGGATTATTTTATATTTTTATAATCTGCATGTCCAGTGGCCAAAGGCTTCTTTTCAAATCTTGGGCTATTCAATAAATAGAAAATGCTACATAATCTTACATTTGAATTAGATTTTCTTGAAAATGTGTTTTTAATTTGCAATTTTATTTCCCATTATCTTCCCATCCATGGATCTTGAGTTTTATTATTAATAATAGGTTGATGTTGGGGTGTTTTGACCAACTACAGATAATAAATTTTAAAACCTAATTTAGATGGGATCAAAGCGTAACCTAAATATATTATTAGCTCTCTCCAAGGGAAAAAAATCCAGTGGGAGAAAGGTAAAAGGAGACGAATTCCGGCCTTGTAGAAGTAAAGCTGTCAGGCAGAGTTAAAAACAGCTCAAGGACACAGAGCGGAGTGCACATCTGGGAATTGCTGTGGCCAGGCAAGTGACAAGTAGAGGTCCCTTTACAAAATCACATCACTTTAAAAATTCTGCGTTTCTCTGTCTAGGTTTTCAGAAAGTGAGGAAGGAGGGTAATTAACAGGTGCAGAACCCCTGCCTTGTGCCCAGCTCCCTGCGAATAACTCTTTTCATTCTTCCTATAAAACACTGAGTTTTTCACCCCACTTGACAGATGAGGAAACTGTAGAGTAACTGCTCTAGGAATAGACAAGTCCCACTGGACCCAACCCCCCAGGCTGGTCAGACAGCACCTGTTGGCTTCTGTGCCCAGCCCTGGGCCAACTCTCTTTGCCCCTGGTGAGGGCAGGAAGGGAACTGAACTGGGCCTCCTCAGGGAAAGTTTCCTTCCCGGGGAAATAAGTCATTATAGAAGCAACAGTAGGTGGCAGTACATACACATAACAATGTGGTGCTCGTGTTAAATCAGTTGATTTCTGGTTCTGTATCATTTTCTGAGAAGCACTTTATATGAGTCATCTGAGCAATTTGTACAAAGCCTCCTACTTATTGGAATGAAAAAAAAAATCAAAAATCAAATGCAAGAGTCAACTGTCAGACAAGTCATTTTTGCCTTTCTCCCTCTGACAGTAATAATGCTGGGCCGTTGGGGGTCACTGTCCTAAACCTGGTTTAGACCTGCCTTGCTGTTCGAGGGCCTGCTTTTTCCTCTTCTTTCTCTTCTCTTGCACACAGACTGGGGCTACTAGGGATGCTAAGAAAATTGCTTCTTTAAGAACTCTGATCACCGAACAGAAGGAACATGTATTCCACTTCAGAAGAGGGTTAGGACAAAGACTTGGACTCCCTGTCTGGCCTAGCGTATGGCAGGTGCACAGCTGGGTGACCTTGGTGACTGCATTCCAGCAGCCCCCCTCCCGGGGGTTCAGGGTTGGCCGTGAACAGAAGGGGCTCCGGGAACACGGGCAGCCTGCAGAACCTCTCTCTGCCTTCTCACTGGGTTCGGGGTGCCCTTCCGTTTCTCTAGGGTGAACCTGTGGGGTGGCTTTTTCTTTATTTCTTGATAAAGGAGCTCCCCTGGTTGGCTGTTGGCAACTGCCTTAGATAAAATTTTTTTCTGATGACCCTATTGTCTCTATTTGATGGGGGAGGAGTCTTCAGAGAGCTATGACCCTGCTGTGCTGGCTCTGGAGAGCTTTTTGGGCTTGTCCCCATGGGATGGGACACTAGATGACACCATGCAGCTTTATTTGGGTGAAAACCCCATTCATCTTCCTTGACAGGAATGTAAACTCAACGACTAAACACATTTGGGGGGCACCAACTGTGCCTGGCATTGGGCTGGATGCTATAATATGGAGCCTTAAATATTTCTCACTTCACATGACATGTGTAGAAAAAACTAATACAATATTAGTAAAAGTTACTGTTTGATTATTTATCAAGTTATAAAGTTAGCCTCTTGTATGTTGTCCCGAATCAAGAGTGATACTGGTTTCTCCTCCACTTGAATAATATTGTAAAACTGCCTTCTTTAAAAAAAAATTAGTTTATTTATTTTTAGAAAGAGAGGGAGGGAACCACCAGTGTGTGAGAGATGGTGCCTCTCAGATAGGCCCCCAGCCAAGGACCTGGTCCAAAACCCAGGCATGTGCCCTGACCAGTGCCCTTTTGGTTCATGGGCCAGCACTCAATCCACTGAGCCACACCGGCCAGGGCAAAATTGCTTTTTATTAGCAAAACCAGGCAGGTCCATTGGGCGTAGCCAGGTGACAAATGCTGAGTGGACTAAATGTCCCGTTTGCTTCTGCCCAGCCTGCAGAGTGGGATGAACCTGCAGATCTGTTTTGTCAACGATAGTGGCAGTGACAAGGACAGCGATGCGGATGACAGCAAGACAGAAACCAGCTTGGACACCCCCTTGTCGCCCATGGTGAGTCCGACGCGGCCCCAGGGGCTGGGTGTGTGTGCTGCCCCGGCTGTTAGCATCTCTTCCATTTCGTTAGTCGGGAACGAGCATCACGGAGATTTGAGGGATGTCGCTTTGCATTTCTCACGGGGGCATGCCCCTGACATCCGACAGGGATCGAAAAACCAAAACTGGGATGCAGTGAAGATACCTAAGCTCCATGAAAGTTAGTAACTACTCCCCCATTAAACCATAAGAGAAATCACGTGTGCCCTGGAACATTCTAAGGGAAAATACGCCAATTGCCAACCATTCCCCACTTTGTTTAGAAATACGAGTACAGACTAGCAGGAGGACACATTCTAAAAGGACAGGGAGCAGGGCAGAGTGGGGACTCTCCTGCACAGAGGTGTCGCTCGGAGGAACCGACAAGTGTCTAGCGTGCCTTACTCCTTGCACATACATGCACTATGAAAGATGGCTTCCTGACCACGGCTGCCCGCTGCTGAAATTGGTGCCACTCTTTGACATCTGTGCATCCTTTTTCTCACCAGCCAGTCGTGTTTTCTTACCAAAGAAGCCATATGGGTCACTGGATACCCGGAGAGCTACATGCTGCCTTAGCTCTCAGTTAAATAGTTTGCTGCGTCTGGTCTTTTGAGACCAAGAATCAAAGGCATTGATTCAAGTCTGTCATAAATCTGTTCTTCCTATTATTTACTTACTTATGATGCTACTCTTTATGCTAAAGTCATAATCTCTTATTGACATTGGGAAAATAAACTACCTTTTGAGATTGGGATACATCAAGTCAAGCAGCGAGCTGAGCTGATGGTGGGAAGTCTTGGCTGGGGGGGCGGGTTCCAGGGGGCCCTGGCCCCTCGCCCAGGAGGGTACCTGGCATTACAAAGCTGCTCTTTTTCCCTTCGCAGAGCAAACAGAGTTCCTCCTACTCTGACAGAGACACAACGGAGGAAGAATCCGAATCCCTGGATGATATGGATTTCCTCACAAGGCAAAAGAAATTGCAAGCCGAAGCCAAAATGGCCCTTGCCATGGCCAAGCCCATGGCCAAAATGCAAGTAGAAGTGGAAAAACAGAACAGGAAAAAGTCTCCCGTCGCTGATCTCGTAAGCAGCAAACACTGAAACGCAAGCCAGTCTGCCCGGCGGCTGGCAATGGTTGACGCTGGCCCAGCCCTTGGCCAGAGTTATGCAAACCTGGGTTTCTCCAAGGCAGTTTGTAAAAAGTACTGTCATTGAGAAATATTTGTTTCTTTTTCCCTTCTACTCGATCGCTGAAAGATACATAAGCAACAGGTTTCACAAAAGCAAACTTTGCTCTTGATTCATGTCTGCCCCGTCAATGTTAGGTGTCATAGGAATATCGGTATTTAAATACCTTTACAGCAACCTCAGTTTAAGGAACTGTTGGTTGTGGCAAACTCACTACTGCTAGAGTTCAAGCTCCCACCTCTGAATGAAGCCAATACGGCCTAGTAGCTAAGAGCCCTAGCTCTGCCACCCACCTGCTGTGGAACTCTGCACAAGTTACATAAGCCTCAGTGTTCTCATCTATAAAATGGGAATAGCAGTAACACCTGTGACACAGCACAATTGTGAGGATTCAGTGAACAGAGCATTCAGAGCACATAGCACAGTGCTGTGGCATGGCATAAATGAATAAATAGCTGATATGATTCATCTTACCCATGTCATTATTACTTGAGCTCCCTTGGTCATTCATTTGTGGATATAATAATGGACTCAAGGTGGTCACAACCTGTGTTAAGAACCAATCTGAAAGCTTTAGTGGCTTGATGCTGATAGTGTTTTAGGCAATTGTGCAGGGCCTGAGGCTGGGAAAGCATTTCCGCCCAGAACTTGAATCAGGGGCAGGGTGGGGATCTTTTAAGAGAAAACTGGGTCTTGGGTTCAGTGCACTTGCTTCCCTGCTCACACCCTCATTTCTTCCCCTTGTACCTCCAGCTGCCACACATGCCTCATATAAGTGAATGCTTGATGAAGAGAAGTTTAAAGCCCACTGACCTGAGAGACATGACTGTTGGGCAACTGCAAGTGATAGTCAATGATCTCCATTCGCAGATAGAAAGTAAGTATAAAATGCGCTTGGAAATGGAATAGTAAATGTAAAATACAATGGGACAGCACCACTTCCTTGATTGAGTTGCCTTGCACATGTCATTGGGTTCCTCCTGTGTGCTAGAAGAGAATCACAAACTCCCAAACTTTCCCTCTCCCTTTTGCTACTTTGAAATATTAAAAAGCGTTAAGAATTTTTCAAGGTCAGGTCCTTTATATATTTATTTTAAATCCCCAGCTCCTAACAAGTGGTTGGCATGTATATTTGGCCTGCACCATCTATTTCCAGAGGACAATTTAGTAGTTACTGGTCATTCGTTATACAATTACACCCTCAACTTGGCTGGTGCATTCATTCATTTTGGGTCACCAAATCAAAGTTGACTTATTTTGTGGTACTCCAGTGGTGACCGTGTATATGACCAACATGTGAAAATCATAGGGTGGCCAACTATGGGCCTGTTTCCCTCTGAAGTGCAGAGGGGTAGCATGAATGACTGGTACTCATTCAAGATGATTGGAGTTGCAGAGAAGGTCAGTCGCTTGGCCCAGTGAAAGAGAGAACATGGTCGCTTAGTCTGTAGGCTCGGGCCAGAGGGACTCGCCGGCCCTCTGAATGTATGATTTCCTAAAATCACATGGACTTACAGATAAAGCCATCTAAGAGATGTGCCAACCAGACAGAAGAACTATAAAAAGTGTTTATTAGGAGCCACGTGGGGAAATCTAAACACTGACTAAATGTTTTATTTAGTAAAGATTTCTTTTTTATTCAGTAACAATGTTGTGGTTATGTTAATTTTTTTTAAAGAGCCCTGTCCTTACAAGTACATGCTGAAGCATTGACACATGAAGGAATACGATGTCTGGAATTTGTTGTAAAATAATCCAGTAGGAGAAGGAGAGAGAACATGAGTCAAGGATGGCTACTTGAAATTTTCCATAATATGAAGTTAAAAAATTCCAATGCACTATGCAGGCACTCTACTGAGTACTAGTACAAAAAGCTACCCTAAGAACATAGTGGGAAAAAATAGAACTAGGCATATTCAGTGTCAAGTTAATACATTCGGTATTGTTTTTAAATCAACCAGAGTTTTATTCCCTGGCTGGTAGCACAGTGGATAAGGTGCCGGCCTGTGAACCCAAAGGTCGCAGGTTCGATTCCCCAGCCGGGGCACATAACAAGGTTGCAAACCAGGTCTCCAGTCAGGTCTGTGGCTGGAGGCAGGTGAAAAGCAACCATACATTGATGTCTCTTCCCCTCTCTGCCTCTCTCCCTTCCCCTCCTTCTAAAAATAATGAAATAAAATATTAAATAAATAAATAAATAAAATAAATCAACCAGAGTTTTAACATTTTAATTAAATCATATTTTAGTCAAGAATAAATTGCTAGGAGTTTTATTCTTTCCAGTAATGTTTTACCACTAAAACATCTTCCTTAGATTTTTAAATAATAAAAGCACCATCTCATCCTTTTCAGGAGTAGATGAAGTTTTAGACCTCTTTGTGTGATTTTTTTCCTCTCTCTTTTTAAAACTGGAAACTAGCATGAACTAAAGGCAGACAAATGCATCATTTGAAGTCAGGATCTCTCAGAGCATTTCCAAGGGGAACCTGGCTGAATACCCACTTCCTTTCTTTGGTTTCCGGGCCCAGAGCTCTTGCTAAATGAATGTTCTCTCCCATATGTCCATGTATCCAGACTTAGAAGCTTTTTTTAATCCTCATGTGAGGATTTTCTTTTTATTGCTTTTAGAGAGAGAAGAAGGGGTGAAGAGAGAGAGCAAGAGGAAGGGAGGGAGGAAGAGAGAGAGAGAGAGAGAAACATCAATCAGTTGCCCTGACCAGGGAATCAAACCTATGACCTTTCATTCTACAAGATGATGCTCCACCCAACTGAGCTACACCTGCACAACCAGACTTAGAAACTTGAATTTTTAGCTGAACTGAGGGCGAAACGCAAGAGAGAGTCCCTTGCTTGTTCCTATTTTTCAGAGGCAGGAGCCATATTGACCCAGTGCACTGATTCAAGGGAATTAGAAATGTTTCCAGCTATTTTATTCCCGTGTAGTCCTAAGGAATATTTGCCTTGGCACCTGTTGTCCAGAGATTTCAAGGGTTATTTCTTCAGGTCTTACACATCTGGCTTTCCGATATCTGGAGCTAATACTTACCCTGGAACAGACTTCGACCTCCCTGAGGTGCCCTGATCCCAGGCTGGGCCGCTGGTGTAGCCTGCCCTGGACGGCAGCCCCGATGGCTCGCTGTGCCAGGAACGGAGGAAAACTTAATAAGTCCCAGACTACTATTGCTCGCATTTTTTTCAAAACAAAACCGTGAGTTTTCTCACAAGCTGTTTCCCTGATAATTAGCCATTTCTTTTCCCACTGTCATGTGAAAGTTTTTGGAAATACTTTATACTTCTACTCCTTTTCTTCCGACACTCCTGTAATTATGCAAATGAGCCATGTTTTCAAATAGATGGTTTCCCCTGAGGTTATGAGAAGCTAATATAGGAATTCCAAATGTTAACAACAACAAAAAGGGTATGTGCGTATATATATATATATATATATATATATATATATATATATATATATTATACATAGTTACTCCTCTGACTTGGACGCAGTCTTACCTATTTCTAAATGCACACACTCCTTTGCCCCAGGCTTGAATGAAGAGCTGGTCCAGCTGCTTCTCATCCGAGATGAGCTGCACACGGAACAAGACGCTATGCTGGTGGACATCGAAGACTTGACCAGGTTGGTGAGGTTGTGCCCTTTCCAAAGAAAGAAGCCCTGAAGTTTCAGAATCAGGGCCAGAGCGAGCACTAGACAGCTGCCTCCCTTCCATCCACGAGTTGCCCACCTGATCCCGCTGGCGTCAGCTGTTTAGATGGAGAAGTGGCCCAAACTGCTCCTTGCGTAGCTTCATAGCCACCCTTCCCGGGTGGTGGTTGCCAAGGCACTAGAACATGCGAGGGCACCGAGTCAGGTGGGCAGTTCTGGCCCAGGAGGACTTGATCCTGGAGGGCTGGCCCATGGAGTTGGCTCTAAGCCATTCCAGCTAGCAGGTTTCCAGTGTAGAGAAACCATGTGGTGGAAGCCACAAAATAACACTGGCTGTTATGTGACCTGACTCTTGATCACATGCACCGTGCCCGGAAGGCAGGGACACTGGCATCTTTCCACAGGACCGGTGCCGCCAGATTGCTCCCACCAGGGCGAAACTCCGGGACCTGAGTATCTAGCTGGGCTGGGTTCCAAGTGCCTCTCTGTGGAGAGGTAAAGAACACCTCCCTCCCTAGGGGATAAAGAAACTAGGCCAGTGCTAGTCCAGGTCTTGCATTTGTTAGTTTTCCTTACAGAAAAGCCTGTCACCATAACTATAGAAAGTACACAAAAAAAACTGTGAGCATTCCTATTATCTCATATTTACTTTGGCACCTTTTGCGAGACAGGTTATTTGAAGCCTTTAAACCAGGAGGCAACAATTACTTTTAATCGCAGGAATGATATTCAGAGTAACAGGCTCCCCCAGGAAAGAAAGAGCCCTGCTTGTCACGTGACATAAGAAATTAACCACATGATCCAGAACCATCCAAGGACAGCTTGAAAACATACGTGGTAACCATGCTGTCAGGACACCTTCTCAGTGTGTAACACAGGGTGGAATATTTTTCTAAATGCAGTGTTATAAAAACCATTTTGGGGATGGATGTAATACAACAACAATAAAATTAAAAGAAAAAAAAAAATCATTTTGGTAGCCAAGTAAATGCCATAGAACCGTGCTTAGGATTTTTATTTTCCAACCTGTGAGCAGCACTGTTTTGTATGCTTTGAAGATTATATTGCCTCACCCCTAACAAAAAGACAATGACCAAAAAAAAAAAAAAAAAGAAAGAAAACCAGACGGCCTCTTGTAACTTCTTAGCTTATTTGCCTGCATCTAAAATAACACTCAAATAATATTATTGCCATCACCAGATGTCTTCAGGCACCACACCAACAACCGTAAGCTACATCGCTTTTTGCTAGTCTAAGAAATTTGCGTACCAGCATTAAGATTATTGGAATCAGTCGTGAAATACACACCCAAGACCTGCATCTTTGAAAAATAATGAGAACTCTTTGATAAAGCTATGCCGCACATTGGGACCCCCGGGAACCCTTTATAAACTATTGACACATAAACAGGGCCATGAGGTGATCTGCTAGAGAGCATTTTTTTTTTTTTTTAAGGAATAGAGGCTTTCTGTTGAGTTCCTTTATTGTTAAATGAATATCTCCAATTATTTGTGGGCTGCTGAATGTGGCAAGAACACTATTGTCACTTCCCTATTTCAGAAAGTATTTGCGGTTTGTCTGCTCTGTACTATAGATATGAGACATTCGGCATAAAACCAATGAGTTAAACTTGACGTCATCAACCACTCCAATCAGGGCAGCACCCAAAAACTGCCCCTGATCCTTCGGGTATGGCTGGAAGCCACACCCTTGGAGGCTTTTCTCTTGCCAAATTTATCATTTCCTAATATCCTTCTTCAAAAACACTTGCCTTTTGCCGCGTTCAGACCCTGCCATTCTCTGAGAAGATGTGTAATGAGTGCCTATGCAAGCAATGTTAGCAGCTTGGCCATCCCTCCTGCCAGGTGCTGGACCAGCCAGACTGCAGGCGCCCAGGCCAGAATAGGGCTGGTTGAATGGGAAGACTCACCCTGTCCTACCCCTGCCCACACTGCCATGATCATCAGGCCCTTAGGACTGTTTGAGGTGAGGGAAGTCCTCAAACAGGGAAATTATTATTATTTTTTTTTAATATTTATTTATTTTATTTATTTATTTCAATGTATGGTTGCTTTTCACCTGCCTCCAGCCACAGACCTGACTGGAGACCTGGTTTACAACCTTGTTATGTGCCCTGGCTGGGGAATCAAACCTGCGACCTTTGGGTTCGCAGGCTGGCACCTTATCCACTGTGCTACTAGCCAGGGCAGGGAAATTCTTGATATCCACCAAAGCCTACCATTCACTAGGAAGACATTAATATCTTTAAGGGTGGCACTACATTACTGGCCCTTAATCTCTGTCCAGGGCCTTGCTAATAACCTAGATGCGTGTGTGCTTGTACACATGCGCACATTTTCAGTTATAGTAGCCATGAAATTACCCTCTGTCGTACTACCTTGTTTTGACTCTTGGGTGAGCACTTACTTTCTGTCTGCTCGCCCCTTGTTTGCTCTTTGTTCCTTTCTTGTCTCTCTCCGCTGGAGGAGGCTGCAGGAGAGCAAAGGGTGCATTGCCTACTCACCACCAAACTGCTTGCATCGGGAGCAGGGCATGGCACATCATCAACATTTGTGGACTAAATGGTCCCAGGGACTTCTCTCTTTCTTTTTAAACATAGCACTTTAGCCAGTTCCAGGTTAACCTGGTGGCTTACTCCATCAAAGGAATCCTGCCTAGAATATAAACACTGGAGAAGGCAAATCCATGAAAATTAATCCATGTTTCTTGGTCTCTGGATTTCATTTTGCGCAACTCTGAACCTCAGTTTAGAGGCTGTTTTAGCTGTTGATTGGAAAGTAGCTTGGATCTCTCTTCTTAGCACTAAATGATTATATTCATTTTACAGACATGCCGAAAGTCAGCAGAAGCACATGGCAGAGAAAATGCCAGCAAAGTGAAAAGAAGCCATCCAGCCCCAGGACAAGCTAGACTTCCTTTTGCTTCTGTGGTTGTAAAAATGTTGTTGCTAAAGGTGGCGCAGAAACAAGCAAATATCAGTGTTAGTCATTGATAATGTCTGAAGCTTCACGTCCAGTGATTGGCCTTTGCTTCTTAATTTATTTTCATTTTTTTTTTTTTTACTGTGCCACTAACTATCAGGCATTTTAATCAACTATTGTTACAAGAATGTACAGTACTTACACCATCACAGCTCATGGTTAATTAAAGAGGGTAGTTTTAACTTTATGTTTATTTGTTGAGACAGTTTTAAGTTGGAGCAGTGTTTTACCATGGACTACTTTCATCCTTCACTGTAGTTTTTAAGACTGTAAATGACGGTGCTATCCAAGTCAAAAAAAATACATGCCTGCCTTGTAGTGAAGTTGTAGCTCTCCGTGATATGTATATTTTAATCAGTTTTCAACATTTTGTGAATGTTGACTACCTGAAGTTCATGTTTAGATGTGCTATTAACATTCTGTTGGGTTCAGAAGGTTCCTGGAAAGTTTTATGTATAAATATGTAAAATAAAAATGCAAACTTTGTTTCATAGGATAGGTCTTTTTGCTCACTCGCAAGCCCCATGCTAGCTACATCTCCTCTCTTTTCTCTCTTCCTTACCCAAATTCCTCACCAGGAATTCCTTCCAGTTTCAACCACTGCTGTTGGCTTCATGAAGAAAAATGCCAAATTCAAAGTAGGCGACAGGTTCTTTTATCAGAGAAAAAAACGAAGTGCTCTCCGGAGGACCAGCATGCAGGGGATTGCCAAGAAGGCGGGGAACGGGGCGTGAGGGTGTGCATGAGTGAGGATATGAAGGAGGGTGTGTGAGGGAGCGTGCCTGTGTGAGATACCCAAAGGAGGCAAGCTAACAGCATCTGTGCTCGCGCTTCTGTTGCCGCTCCAAGTCACCAATCTGGAATTCTAGCGCCGCACCATTGACTAGCTGCTGCTTTTCTCAGAGCCTGTTCCTGCCTCAGAACTCCATTGATCAAATTTGCCTCAAGAACACATGTTGCTTGCTCTTGGGCTTTTCGGAAGGCCAGGGGTTGCCATTTCTCTAAGTGTAACCACTTCCACTGGTCTCATGA
This sequence comes from Noctilio leporinus, assembly GCA_004026585.1. Classification (NCBI taxonomy): domain Eukaryota; kingdom Metazoa; phylum Chordata; class Mammalia; order Chiroptera; family Noctilionidae; genus Noctilio; species Noctilio leporinus. The sequence goes on from PVIW01003784.1 coordinate 74,730, forward strand.
AGAAAATTGCCAAGTGCAAAGAAGTATGACTTCCCAATAAGTAGGGAGCTTCGTAAAATCAATTTAATTAGCTCACGTCCTTGCAGGTGTTAGGGAAGCATAAACTAGAGCAGAGATGAGCAAACATTCCAGAACCATCCACAGACCACCTGGTTTCCCTCTAAAGTCCATGTCTACTCTGAAAATAGAAGTTTAGAAACTCTCTACATTTTCCTTTCTTTAAAAACACGCAGCTACACAGGTTAAGAATAGTAATAAAGAGAATTGCCCAGTTTCACAGTCTTCTATCATCGTAAGTTGTAAACTAGTCAGTTTTATGGGCCTCAGACAAGTTATTTTCACTTGGAAAAGCAAAACAAAGCAGCCCTTAACTATATTGTTGATGTGAGTTGGCTATACTGAGCAGGACAGGCTGCTCACCATTGAGCTAACGGGTGGCGTCCCAGGTCCTCTGCCCACAGATCTGTAACTGAGCCTGAAGCCCTAAACCAGCCGTCAGCCGCCTGAGCTGATCCCAGCCAAGAATCCAGGCCCAGCTCCTGGCTCTCCTGCTCTGTCTGGGAGAGAAGATTGGTCCGTACTCCGTGATTCTCATCCTCACCCACACAGTGGAGTCACCTGGGCAGTTTAACCACCACGGGGCACCCCAACCCTCACCAGAGCCTGGGTCCCACCCCCACAAGATGATGCCATTGGTCCAGGGCGCGGCCTGGGTACCAGGATTTTTTTCAAGATCCCTAGGCAATACGAATGCTGAGAAGCACTGCCTCAGACTTTCTTCCCTGTTAGCTGTATTCGTTTAGTATCTAGGATTTTCCTAATTAACGTGTTACGATTCATTTGGACTTCGGGGGAGCGCCCATCCAAGATGAGCGCTGTAAAACCTGCCTGTGCGCAATCCGCACGGTGGGAGCCACTCCATGACAGCCACAAGCTGGACGTTAAAACTCGGCCCGCCAAGGCTTAATTGTTTTAAGTTCTTGCCAGGGTTGCCAGTTTCCATCAAAACCGAGATGGGAGTTTTCTGTGTGTCTTAAGCAACACAACCTCTCTGGCTAGACTCGTGCTCTGAAGAAATCCATGGCTTCGAAACCCTTCTGTCGTTCGAAGCTCATAATCTTCACTAGAGAGCCCTCACTGGAGAAGGGAGACAGGGAGGCTGCATCCCACAGGCTTCCGAGAACACCTCCAGGGTCAAAGCCAGCTAACAGTAGAGCAGTTCTTCCCACACCCCGAGACTCTCAAAGGAGATCACACTCAGTGTCTGATGTCCTTCCACACTCAGTGTCTGATATCCTTCCACAGTCACTGCCCCTGGTGGAGAGGTCACCAGGTGACTCACCTCCAAAGGGATTCTTTCCAAATTGGGTCTTTCTAGCCCAATTGCTTAGGTTTTTCAGCCAGGACTGCAATGATTCCCAACAGGATTTCCTCATCTGCACCAGATCACCTGTACTAGGACCCTTAACCAGGCTTAGTTAGAAGGCTAAACTATTTGACCTAAAAAAGCAGCGCCTCCTCCCTTCCCAATTTTAAGAGAATAAGGTATGAAAGCGCACGGACGCTGGCACCAGAAGGATCTGGGCACCAAAGCAGACTCCACCATCTTCCTAGTGGTTCCACCTGGAGGAAGTTGCTGCAGCTCAACCTTACCTTATTTTATCACCTGAAAATAAGCTCTCTTGGGATTATTCTAAAGATTGCATAAAATAGTGTTCATGAAAGCACCTGGCACCCAGGAGATCCTCCATAGGTCATAGTTAAGAAAAGTAAATTGTCAGGATGTGGGTGAAGGAGGCATTCTGTATTTTACCAGTTTCTGAAATTTAACACATCCTTGTGGGGGGTTTCATCTTGTTTATTAATCATCCATTTGTAAAGCAGATATTCAAGGAAAAAATCATGTCAACCATCAAGCCTCCTAATATCAATGTTAAAACTTGGAATGTATTCTTACATACCTTTCTCCATTTGCATTCAAACAGATACCACAATAGGTTTTGTGTTTCAATTTGTCTATACAAAGGTAGGATCACATAATACACAGTGTTTTGCAACCTGCTTTGTCCATGGACACCCTTCCAGGTGAGTCCATACGGATTGAAGTTGATTTTTTTCTAAGATTTTATTTCATTATTTTTAGAAAGAGGGAAAGAGAGAGAGGCAGAGAGGGAGAGAAACATCAATGTATGGTTGCTTTTCAACTACCTCCAGCCACAGACCTGACTGGAGACCTGGTTTGCAACCTTGTTATGTGCCCTGGCTGGGGAATCGAACCTGTGAACTTTGGGTTCACAGTGGATAAGGCCAGCGCCTTATCCATTCTGCTACCAGCCAGGGCATGAAGTCAATTTTTTTAACAGCTGTATAAGCATCCCTTGTACGATGGAGGATACACTATTCAGCCATTCCTTTTAATGACAGGCATTAAGGATCGTTCCAGATTTCTGCCATTAAACATGGCGAGGCAATAAATATGCTTGTACTTACTCTACTTTTTTTTTTAATTCTGTGATAACCTCTCTCCATAGTTTTGATCTACAGTCTGGAGACTTTCCTTCCACAGAATGTAATCTCTACTATCTCTAATTAAATAGCCCTATGAAAGATAGGGCTAGCCACCTGCCAAAATTCAGGGCATGCCTCCCCATCATGTTTCACAATTATAGCGCTGTCTCTGGAAAGTGGCCTAACAGGTACCACATTTCTCATCCACCACCCACTTGCATGTAGATGTGACTGGCTTTCATTAATAGGATGTGAGTGGGTGTGATGTGTCTTAATTCCAGCCAATCCTGGGAGGAAGGGGCTCGCCTTCTCCACGCTTTCTCTTCCTTCTTACATCAATCATGGGAACCTAGGGGATGGCAGAGCCACAGCGTGGAAGGGGTCCAGGTGCTTGAACCCACGGCATGAGACGGCTGCCTGCCATCCAGAGGGACTTCCCTCAGTCACAGGAGTGAGAAATCAACCATGATCATGTTTGAACCATTGCACTGCATCAAACCTTTCGTCATAACAGCTAGCATTACCATAACTGAGGCACGCCCAAAACAAGGAAAGCCATAGATTTCTAAGGAAAAGCTAGAACATAGACTCAGGTCTCTGAAGACAAACCCCATAAACTTAACCACCATGCAACGCCGCTTCTAGAGGTCCCACCTTTTTCCTCAAAAAATCTCCTCTATGTCAGTGACTTACCCTTTTTCAGTTTCTGTACCTCTTCAGTTTAGTTTAAACCCTGCCCTCCTTCCATTCTCTCTTTCCCTCTAGTCATTGGGTCAGAGTGAGATGTCTCTAACAAATAACTCACACCAGAAACAAGAATATGGCTTTTATTATGATGCTAGAAACACAAGTATTTATCAAGTGACTGCAGGAGAGTTGTTTTTGGTGTCCATCTGGAAGAACCTTGGGTTTCTACAATCCTCCAAACCACATTTGTGAGTATTACTACCCCAGCTGAATTCTGGTGCTTAGAAAAAAACAATGCAGCCCTGGCTGGTAGCACAGTGGATAAGGCGCCGGCCTGCGAACCCAAAGGTCGCAGGTTCGATTCCCAGCCAGGGCACATAACCAGGCTGCAAACCAGGTCTCCAGTCAGGTCTGTGGCTGGAGGTGGGCGAGATGCAACCTTACATTGATGTCTCTCTCCCTCTCTGCCTCTCTCCCTTCCCCTCTTTCTAAAAATAATGAAATAAAAAGAAAAAGAAAAAAAAAATGACCTTTTGTACTGATGCTCATTTATTTTTTTTTCTAAACCAGATATGATACAGTCATTATGAGTTGATGGGTAATGAATTTTTCAGGATATTTTAATTGGGGTTTATAGTCCATTGTCGATATAAATTAATATGATATTTAATATTATGAATTAGTGGTCTGGCTAGCAAAATGACAATGCCCTCCTAATTTCTGAATGAGAATGCAAAAGGTCTTTCATTTAGCAGGAAACAATTTATCAGGTTGAATTAATTGGTTGTAAGAAATTCTCTCCTGTCGTGTGCTCGTCTTCATACATTCCTCTGTTCTAGAACCAGGCTCTCCTTCAGGGAACACTGCCCTTGTTTTAGAAACTATTGCATGAGCTTCCTTGCACCAACATACCAGAGCCCAGGGTGGAAAAGCAATAGTTACGGGAAAATGATTTTATTTCCACCCTCTAGACTAGGCATTTAAACTTTCTTGGTGAGTATTTATTACCAGGGTCTCCTTTCTCTTCTATTCACTCAACACTTGATTTGCTTTTTGACTTTGCAGGAAACAGTGGCCTGGGGCCTGGGTCCGGTAAAGCATTGACAAGGCTGGAAAGGAGTTCTTTAATGTGCTGGGTCATGAAGTTACTTCCGTTCAGATGTCTGTCTGCTCTCAGTAGAAATGGCCTCACCTTTCAAGAGGGCGTTGGAGTGCACAGAGCCTCCTCACGGTGTTACAAATGCCATTTGAAAGACAGCGGGAGCCTGTCCCCTTCTGTAGGAACCATTTAGGGGAGAGGAATAAAGATGCAAAGTGTTTACTCTTACACGCTAAGGGAAGATAGGGCAGGGCTGACCAATTTACCACCGAACATCCCCTTCCTCTTTCCAATGACATGAAGGATGCTAGGAAGGACTTTTGTCTCTGTTGCCTAAGAGGTTGGGTCTGAGTCATTGTCTCAGATGCAAATCAGCCTGAGAGTCAAGCACTGGGCGACTCTGTTGAGCTCATTAATTTTTTCCGGGAAGTCATAAAGGCCCAGGAAGAAGATGGGGATGTTGGGGATGTTGCAGGGTAATAAATCCATCGCCCTGCAGTTCTGGCTAAATCAAGAGTGGGAGTGAAACAGAGCACGGGCCTTTCTGGAGTTCCCAAAGCAGCCTCACCACGGGTGAGGACGCTGCTGGGTGTGGAGGGAGCCGGCCGCTCTCACTTCCTAAACCTGACGCCCGAACGCCAGGCCAAGGCGTGTGGGGGGGAGTGTGAGAACAGTGTGGGGGTGGAAGGGAATGCTGTCCACTAAGTGGCCCCAGACAACCAGGACAGCACCTGATACGCCAAGGCAGTCACCTGGCGGGAGTTGGTTGCCCGGGTGAGTCGCCACTAGAGAACTGCCTGGAGGAAGCGGGGGAGTGTGCCTCGTGGTCAGGACCCGCGCTTTCCTATGAGAGCATCATTCTTCAGTGACCACAGTTGGGACCACGCTCAGAGCCAGGCCTACCCCAGGGGGCCCAGAGGGGAGCCTTGAAGGAGCTGAATAAGGGAGGTTTTATGAATTTTGTAGGCGATAGGTAAACAATTAGAAACCAGAGTTGGGGGAGGGTGTAACAGGGGAAAGAAGGGTAAGAGTCTAGTCAAGGAATGTGTACGAATGACCCATGGACATGGACAACAGTGGGGGGATTGACTGTGGGAGCGCGTGGGTGGGACGGGGAGAACAAGAGGGAAGAATTGGGACAACTGTAAATGAAGAACAGTAAAATTAAAAAAATAAAAGAACACACACACAAGTCACATCTACAGCCGAAAAGAAGAAAGAAAGAAAGAAAGAAAGAAAGAAAGAAAGAAAGAAAGAAAGAAAGAAAGAAAGAAAGAAAGAAAAAGAAAGAAAGAAAGAAAGAAAGAAAACGTCTTTTGAATTTCCTACTTCTCGAGCTGCTCCTGAGCTACCTTCCTTCCCCAAACACTCAGGTGAGAATCAGGAAATGTAAATAATGGGGTTCAGATGGAAGGGGCAAATCCAAGAATAAAAACAGTAAATCAGCCCTGGCTGGTAGCACAGTAGATAAGGCACCAGCCTGCAAACCCAAAGGTCGCTGGTTCGATTCCCAGCCAGGGCACATGACCAGGTTGCAAGCCAGGTCTCTAGTCAGGTACGTAGCTGGAGGCAGGTGAAAGGGAACCATACATTGTTGTCTCTCTCCCTCTCTGCCTCTCTCCTTTGCCCTCTCTCTAAAAATAATAAATAAAATCTTTTTTTTTAAGTACAATTTTTTAAAATAATAAATAAATCAACCATAATAGTTTTGAATTATGCCCTTTTGGGCCACACTTGAAGGGCACCATCCATTTGCTCCTTACAAGAAAGAGTGTTAGATAAATCATCATGGCTTTGACAGCAAAATTGTATTTCAAGTCTCATTTTCTCTCTCTCTCTCGTTACTTTTTTTTTTTTTCTAATGTCAGCCCAAACCCTTGATTTGCGTAGCTGGTGTGCCAGTGTAGTACAACTAACCCTCCCCAACCCACTAAACTAACGTGTCTCAATGCCACTTCCTCATTTTAGAAGTAAACACCTGCATATCACTTCCTAAATTACACATATTGTCAAGAATTTGGGCCTATAAAATTATCCCAGAGCTAATTTTTATCTGAGGCAGTTAACTGTTCTTTTAAAACAGCACAGTTGCCTTCATTGCAGATCTTAGGGACCTCCACACTCACTAGCTGGGGCCAAATACACTCACTCACCCTCAGAATGTTGAATTTTAAAGAAAGCAAGACTATGCTATACACTTGAAACTAATGCAAAATAATATTGAATGTAAACCATAATTGAAAAACATGTTTTAATAAAGGAAGCAGAAAATGCACATAGAAATGCATCTCATTTCAGGTGTGTGTGTGGATCTTCCTCTACCACCAATTAACTGGACCGGCATCCCAGCTTCCACATCACATCAGAAAGCGAAAGCCACATCTTAGGGCTACTTCACATTTTTGAAACTAATAATTCAAAGTTAGCCCAGGCTTCCCGGCTCAAGATGAAAGTGTTTTCATCGGGAATTCCTTGGCTTCAGTTTCCAGGCCTGTCATGCAAACCATCCAAAATGCCAATGTATCTGATAAGCAGTTAATCTCCAGAATTTATCAAGAACTTATAAAACTCAACAACAACCAAAAAAAAAACAATTGAAAAATGGGTCAAGTACCTAAACAGACACCTCTCCAAAGAGGATATACGGATGGCCAATAAACATATGAAAAGTTGCTCAAGGCCACTAATCATCAGAGAAATGCAAATTAAAACCACAATGAGATATTTTCTCACACCTGTCAGAATGACTATCAACAATAAATCAATGGCAAGTGCTCAAGAGGATATGGAGAAAGGGGAACTTTTTGCCCTGTTGGTGGGAATGAAGACTGGTGCAGCCACTGCAGAAAGCAGTATAGAGATACCTCAAAATATTAAAAAATGGGTCTGCCTTATGACCCAGCAATTCCACTTTGGAATTTATCCAAAGAAACCCAAAATGCTCATTCAAAAGAATACATGAACCCCTGAGTTCGTTGCCATGTTATTTACAATAATCAGGATTTGGAAGTAGCCCAAGTGCTCATCAGTAGATGACTAGATAGAAAAGCTGTGGGACATTTACACAATGGAATACTATTTGGCTGTGAAAAAAAAAAGAAGGAAATCTTTTGTGACCACATAAATGGATCTGAGAACATTATGCTAAATGAACATTAAGCTAGTCAGAGGAAGACAAATACCATTATGATTTCACTCGTATGTGGAATCTAATGAATAAAATAAACTAACAAGCAAAATAATGATAAACTCATAGGCAGAGAACAGGCTGACAGCTGTTGGGGATATGGGAGAAGTACAGTGGGTAGAGGGATGAGTGAAAAAGAAAATACTCATGGACAAGACAACAATGTGATGATTGCGGGGGGTAAAGAGGGTAGAGAGGGGACAAATGGTGATGGGTGTAGACTTGACTTGGGCTGGTGAACACACAGTACACTGGACAGATGATATGTTGTAGAATTGTACACCTGAAACCTGTATAATTTTGTTCACCAGCGTCACCCCAACGAATTTAATGAAAAGGAGAAAACATGTTCCAGTCTCACTACACTGCAAGGGGGTTGCTGGTTCTTTAAGAAGGAGGTAGTTTTACCTTCCAGGCCCTGAAGCCCGAAGCAGGACAGGGGAAGTGTGAGGGCTTGCCTGGAGGAGATGGGGAGAGAATGGAAGAGGTGTTTGAGGAGGCAGCTGGAATGGGGAAAAGCAGACAGGGCAGTATGCTAATGGGGAGGTTGAGATGTGCAGAGGGGAAGGAGTTGGACCACTGGTTATGTGCATCTCTTCCAGAGGTCACACACGTGAATACGTTTAGGGACCAGACTGGTAATACAAGTAACAGAAACAAGCTGGGTGTTTGACAATAAGAGGCATGTGCCCTGACTAAAGGGATTCACGGCTCAGTAAATGCTAACTGCTCATCTAACTCTGCTGGGCTGGGCTGACCTCTGCCAGGCTTTCCTAAGATTTTTAAATACGAGTATTCTGAATTGGTTGCAGAGGTCATTGCTTCTATTAACTAATGTTTTAGCTCTATGGCACTAGCCACTACAGAAAGTCATTCTAACTAAAAGCTTCAGAAAATGTATTATCATTATAGACAGCATAGTATCACTAAATATTATACAATGACAACTTTATGAGTGCACGAGAAGAGGTCCCTTTCAGGTGTACCAAAAATAGTCATTTCTCTTATAAATGTCTTGATTCATAATGTTGCCTCTTTGCATTGGCTTCCAAGAAGCAAAGAACTAAATTTGCAGCCCACCTATGACAAACTGGATAAGAGCCTGGGGTAACGTGATTCCTAGTTTACTGTGTTATCCCTTTAAGTTGCTTTAAATTCTTTTGGGGAACCAAGAAAGGTATCAGAAGCAAATAAACATGCACTTAATTGCCTATTTTTATTTATATAGTTATTTTTATATATTTACTTAGCCCTCCCTGGCTACCAACACCTGGAATCTTCTCCTGGTGGCAGCACCCAATTATCTGCCAAAGACAGAAATCTATTTTGTTTTCAAAGATCAAGTGAATAACAGCCAAGTCCTGATGTCAATTATACCCCTTACTCTCTTTTCTCCTGTCCTCTTTTCCATAGTTCCACTCTTATATTGTAATAAAATCCAGCTCTGTGGTCAGTGGTAGTGATGGTCTTTATATCCCCAGTGCATGTTCCATTCTTCTGGTCTTGGGGGGATCTCTTTCTCAATGTGCTTCTTCTGCTGGGGCTGTCACACTTAGTGCCTGCCCTTTCTCTCATAGGAGTGACCCAGACAGTCACCCAGAATGAAACACCTATCCTTCTACTCTCCATCAATAATCAGTCCATCAAGGTGCATGTGACCCCAGCAGAGCCCATGAGAGGCTTCCCTGAGTTAAATATGAATACTGGAATTGCTGACCTGAGACAGGAAGGCCCTAGCAGGCATTCCGTCCACTATGTGGAAAGAAAGTTTGCATCAGAAGCTAACAGCAGCAGCAGAGCTGAGGGAGGGCCAGGGCGAGGGGAAAAAGTCCTGGTGACAGCCTACGGGTGCTTGGATTTAGTCTGAAGTCAGGCCCTCCTCTGGACATTCTATTCCCACAGCCAATAATGTCCCACCTGGCTTACACTAGCTTAAGCTGGATCCCGGTCAGATTGCAAGGGTCCTGACTGCACCCTTGTTCCTCGTGCCTCTAACCTCGCAGCCTTGGTCCTATCACCCCAATCCACCCTCCACAGAGAGAGGCAGTGACCTTGTAGTGTTTCCAACAAACTGCTCACTGGCCCAAAAGCCTCTATCACCCACCCAGGATTAAATATAAACTCTCTACATGATATTCAAGACATGTTATGATGTGTTTTGTGTCTTCCTATAGGGCCTAGTTTTCTACTAATCCCCAGTTCTCCCGGGCTCCCCAGCCTTTGTACGTAGCATTATTTTATTCCTAAAAGGCCTTCCCCCAGCTCTGAGCTCAAAAATGCCACCTCCTCTAGAAATTCTTGCTTTGCTTCCTTAGATAGAATTTGCTCTTTTTTTTTTTCTCTCTCTCTCTCTCTCCTCAGCTCCCACAGCACCCTCATTTGGGTAATTTTATAGTATTATCTTCATTTTCACCCTTCCACAACCAGAGAACAGAGAAGGGCATTTACCTGTGTTTCTTCATGCCCAGCTCAGCAAATGATACTCAATAGGAACTAAGTAAATACATGTTGAATGAGCGAATGGATGACTGAATGAATGTTCAATACCATCTCATAGAGAAATCTTACTCCTAATTTCTTTTTATACACAATTCTTCCCCTACCCAATTTCTCCACAAATTCTTAGACTTGTGCAACAACTTAAAACTCGATGTTTCTTCAAAACTTCAGGGATCTTAAAAGTCTTCGTTTGAGATCCAATGTCCTTATAAGGCCTGTGAAGCAAAACCCCATTCTGCGGCACATTTGCCTGCTCGACATCACAATCTAATGTGCTTTATGAACTGGGATGAGAAGCTTGGGTATATCTTTCCATTAACTCTTTACAAAATTATAAGTAAAGAGGGAAGTTGAATACAAGGTGTCAGATGACTTACCAAGCTGAAGGGGCCTGAGCATCCTCAGAACGGCGGGGTAATAGTACAATACTCAGAAGCTCAGTAAATATTCTCCCAGCTAAGACATTTGGGCCGTCCCAGCCATTTCTGTGATTTCTCTTATTGGCTGTCAAGGCAGAACCTTGGACAGAGACCTGAAGTACAGTTGCATCCTTTCGGCTGCCCTACGGTGCAGAGATGCAGAAACTAACCCTACCATGTTAGAAGGTTTTCTTGACATTCGGAATCAAAACTGGGGGAAATGGGAGGGCACCAAAAAGCAGAGGTAGTAATAAGAATCCCTTTCATGAATAGTTTCTGGGGAACTAACCAGTATCCCGTTAGCCGCAAAAAGTTATTGAAACTTCCCAGAGGTGCCCAACTTACCCCTAGCAAATAATCTAGACCTTTCAGGTTGTTTCCTTGTTTTGTATGATCTCAGACTTTTCCGATGACCTCAGACTTTTCCAGGAAATAAGGGAAAGCAGAAAGGTGTGCTTTTTATTTTGCAGAAAGAGAAAGGGACACAGAGGACTAAGAAGGGCATTTCCCAAGGCTTGATAGCAATTATCAGCCAGGATTAGAACACCACACTTGGATTATTCACCCAGTGCCTGCAGAGTCCCCAGGAAAATGTTTAAAACTACGTATTCCTCAAACATTTCTAAGTTGACTTCAAAATTTGTCCATTATGCTTTTAAAGAACTGCAAAAAATATATCATTTCCAGGCTTTCTAAATAAAAAGATTTTAAAATACATCTAGTATATCCAGTGGAACATATCTTTTCCTGGTATCCAATGAAATTTAACTATGATATCCATTTTTTTTTTAAATAAATGAGCAAGCTCTCCTCTAACTGTTGGAAACTTTGTATCATTCATTTATTCTTGAATTAACATTTCCATTCCATTTCCCCCTCAGAATGTAGTCCTTATGTAATTTTATTTCATTTTTTAGAAACACCTTAATGATCACCCTATCAAACTTCTTTACACAAAAAAAGTATATAAATATGACTTCAAATTTTTTAAATTTTCCTGTGACCATAAGATTCTAAGTAATAAAGTTCTTCTATACTGATTTCCTGTTATAATTACTATTAATATATTGATTTAAATAACAGAAATATAAACTTTGATGAACAATTATAGAATAAAAGTAAATTGTATTGGAAATGCATCTTTTATTGAGAGGGTGCTGTTTTCTTTTCCAATTCAATAATATATCTGTTGATGAATATTACTTATTGACAGAATAAGACAGAATTAGCCATCATTTCTATTCCCATTATTTGCATAGATGGGAACAGTGAGAAAACATGTTCATAAATAAGTAGATGGAAATGAAAAGTCTTATTACAACAATGTTAATTAATTTTTTGAGTTCCCTTTGAATGATATGCCAAAATTCAAATTATGCTCCATTATAGAAAATTACTTTCAGTGATCTATTAGATGACAGTTCCATTAGATTCTGCTTGAATTTTATTGACAGCAAAGAACTGGAAACCACTGACTTGCAAACGTTGATTAGCCAGTCATTAGAACCATTTACCTTCTCTATATCTCCAAGGGTTCTTCTCAGGTGCTTTTTAACACCTGGGGGATTGCACCTGAGTAGGACTGGAGAGAAAAGCTATTCTTGGCTAAGGAAGATAACAGTGTAAAAGGGAATACGGGAAAGAAGCCCTCAGGACAACTTTCTCAGCTGCTCACAGGCAGATCAGCACCGGGAAATGGTTCACACCAAAGCTAAGGGTCCGGAAACTGACTCTCCTAAAGCTATCCCTGCCTACCTACCCCTCGGAGAGTTTTTATAGATTCTTTTGGGATAAGCATACTTCAGTTTGAAGGTGAATGCATGAGCTCATGCTTCCACCACTTCCACCACTTTCAAATAAACCCTTCAGGCTTGTGCCCCATCATTACGCCTTGTCTATTAAGCACTAACAATGCGTTGGCTTTTTTTCTGAGTAATGGAGAGACAAGAACAAAGAAAAGCAACTAAATCCCTGCCTTGCACACTAGTGGACAAGAGAGATGGTAAATTAGCAAAATTTGACTTCATTTTTATCTTGAGCACACTGGTATATGACAGAGTCAGAAATAGAAAGCTCAGGACATTGTTGACCCTGGGACATGGCTGCCTTGTCTCTCCTATAGCTACAAAGACTGGTTACGATGACTTCTGTCCTCAGTCTCCCCTGAACCAAGCACAATGCAAGGCACATAACATATGTATGGACAACTGTCCATACATATTGGCCCAATTAAATGAGTGATGTTGTAAGTCAAAGAAAATTGTACTTCTCTTTCTAAAAATTTGGGTACAATTGGTTTTTTAAAATGTGAACTACAATAAAGTCGTTCATAAAATCATGGCATTTATAGGTCCAGAAAGAAACTTAGAAGACCACCTGGTCCCATTTCTTCTTTTCCTGAAGAAAAAGAAATGAAGCCTCGGAAGGCGACGTGGTTTATGGACATCATGCATCTAGGCCAATCCTGTGTTTGCAGAAAGTGGAAACTTTGGATACCTTCAATCCAGGCAAATTCTGCCTCCAGTGTCTTTTGATACAGATCCAGTTTGATAGCTGCAGCTAAGAAATGTCCCTGGCCCATATCTGTGTACCCTCCCAACAAAGCCCTACACATCTATATAAAAAGTGAAATAAGAAAATACGTCTTTCTCCCCCTATTTCATGAATTCCCTTGGAATTCACAGGATCTACATATCATAAAGGCAACAGTCGGTCAGATGGGTTACTTGGAGTTGCTACGCCCACGGCCCAAAATGTGGTTTTGTATTTTCAGCTGGGAGAGTATGAAAGGAATTTTTTCTGAATGGGAGTCTTCCATGGTTTCACTGTGAATTTGATATCTGTGATGCCCAGACACCAAATTTCCCATAAATGGTTGTTAGCAGGATTATTTATTGGCCAGGAAAAGTCCTTAAGCAGAAAAATAGCAGTTCAGGTGGAAATGCAGCTGTTCTGTTCTGAGGTCTCTGGGGTAAGTCCTTGGTGTGTCTGCTACCCCCTACCAGAGGGAAGTCCCTGGTGGCTAAGTAAAGAGGTTCCAAGTAAAAGAAAGAGAGTGTTGTTTAATTACATGGGCACAAATGGAAACCAAATGAGTAAATAAAGAGCCTCTGGGAGGAGAATTTGTTGGTTTGGTTTCTGAGTCAGCCCCCAGAGGTTTCACTTTGCATTTCTGTGGCATTTGGTTGAGGTGATGTGCTGTGAGAAGTTTCTGCTGATGGCCTTCGAATAAGAAGCCCTGGAAACCACACTCAGGGGTGAGGACAAAGGAACCCAGAAAGAAATCATTTCACAGCTGTCCTTGAACCTCCACAGGTGACTCCCAGAGTCAGCTCTATCCCTGAGCAGGACTTCTCACTCCCTTCTGGAAGTCTCTACGACAAAGTTATGGAGACATCTCAAATCTATTCTCCATATCTGTGTTCCTGAAACCGCTCCTCAAGTTTCTCTTGTTCAGCAAACAGCCCTACCATAGCTCCAGTGCCCCTCTGTAGCCTGGGGACTATTCTTAACTCCTTCCATGGTACCACTTCAAATTTAGCCATCATCAGGTCATGTCATTTCTGCCTTCAAATAAATTGCACCATTCTGCTCCTCAGCAGGCCTAGAACCAATGCCTTCTTGGGGTCATCAATTGTCACTAGGCCTGATGTAAAAACCTCCAACCAGAATCCCAATTTCCACATTAGTCCAGTCTCCACAGTATTTTCCATGGTCTTTCAAAAACAAAAATCCAGTCACCCACGTGATGTCTTTCAGTGGCTCCAACAACAGAGGCATCTATGAAATACGATAAAGCCTGTAAGTCCAGGCGGCTGAGCAGAAATTTTAGCTCTGCGGCTCATCTTGGGCAAGTCACTTAGCCTGCCTGAGCCTCCATTTCCTTATCCATGAAGTCAGGTATTTAGAACTGACAATGAATGAATTTAAATGCTTTGTCTAGGACCAACAGTAAAAAATGCATTTAAACCACAAAACTGCACATATGCATAAGCACACAATACATACCAAAATGCACACACAAAAACCACATTCATGCATATACAGACCACACATGGACCGGCACACACAGACACACATGTGTAAACGCAAATCATATAGCAAAACAGTTTACCAATAGGATACATAGCCTTTCTATGTAGAAAGTACTGTGATATTCTCTATCTTAATAAATTTTTTAAAATTTTAATGAATAAAATAATACTGGTGGTGACCCACAAGATTGATTTAAGGACTCATTGGAAGGCTGTAGCCTAGATTTGAGAAATATTGAAGTACATGACTTCTTAGATTCCCTCTGCCAATTTAAATTAGTAATTATATGTTTAGGGGTCTAGCAACAAATTACTATAGCACACATTTCCATATTTCAAGTTTTTTAAATACATTTTTATTATTTTTACATGAAAATATATATATTTTTTAATTTGTAAACTAACTTTTAATTTTTTAAGACACTACATGGTCATTGAAGAAATTATTGGAAATTCAAGAAGCAAAATGAAAATTTTAAAAACACCTCCCTAACCTCCTTCCACTTTGGTGATACATATTTGGCAGATAAACATGTCGGCTTGTATCCCCTCCGCCTTTTCTCCCTGCAAGCAAGCACATGCTTTTCCCCCAAAGCAATAATTTTGAACATAATGGTGTCATCTCTCAACAATATGTCATGAGCTTCTTTCCAAATCAATGAAAGAAATACCAACTTCTAAAAGAACAGATTTAACATGCTTCTTTCACAGAACAATAAAATTAGAAACTAACATGAGGGGATAGGGAAAAATACATTTGGAATTTTAAAGACGTCATTCAAAATAACCAAAGCTCTACAAATCCAGAATTGTAAGGTACAACATACTTATATGAAAAGTTGTCATCCTGAGTGTATTTAGTAATAAGTAAATCTTCTGTAAATAAGAAAGATTGAAGATAAAAAATCTGATTTTTCAAATCTGGTGAATAATTACATAGATATTTATTACACATGTATGGAGGGATTATTATTATTTTATTTTTTTGCTTTTATGGGTGTTTATAATTAAAGTTTCAAGTATGCAGCTTCATACTTGATATTTGTATACACTACCAAGTTATTAGAACTTTTTAAGAAAATTAATTGAGCTAATTCAGGAAGCATTTGACTCAAAGTAAACTCAAAGAAGTCAGGAAAAATAAGTAAATACAAAAGCAGAAATAATGATCACCAATGTAACTAAAAGCCAGTTCTTTGAAAAAGCAAATGAATCATGACCAATAAATAAATATTGACCAATAAATAAGAGAGAAGTCATAAATTACTCACAGCATTGGGAATAATGGGGAAGACATACTTATAAATGCAGTGGAAGTTTTAAACTATAAGAGAACATAATAAAATTTAAATATATAAGTTTAAAAAGTAGATTAAAAAATAGAAGACTTAAATAAACCAACAACTATTTAAAAACTTGAGTAAGTTGGAGGGGAAAAGTGTTTTCCTATATCTTCTCACAAATGACACCATATGGTTTCATAGTCAGATTTTAACAAACATTCAACAGATTATTCTTATTCAATACAACAACCACAGAAAAAGAATTTTACTGTATTTTTTCCATTACCCTTTATCCACCTAACACCCTCTTTTACCTCCACCCACGCTCCCACCTCCTGCAATTGCCATACTGTTGTCCATGTCCATGAGTCCTTCCATAGAAAAAGAGTATTTTAAAGAAAGAAAATTACCAACTTATTTTCTGAGACAAAATTGTCTTATTTTGTGCTCCCCTGAAAACTGAAAACAGAGCCTGAGACACAGAGCAGAGAGGGAATTACAGGTTGACCTTGAAAATAACAATGAAATGGCCACAAGCAAAGGAACACACCACCAGAAGCTGGAAGAGGCAAAGGAAGGTATTTTCCTCTAGAACCTCCAGAGGGAGCACAATTGTGCCAAAACTTTGATTCAGGCTGAGTAATACTCATTTTGCACTTCAGCCTCTGAAACAGTGAGAGAATACATTTCTGCTGTTTTAAGCCATCAAGTTTTGTTTTGTTTTGTTTTTTAACTTACTGATTTTTAGAGAGGAAGGAAGGGAGAGAAAGAAACATTGGTTTGTTGTTTTACTTACTGTTGCATTCATTTGTTGATGCCTGCATGTGCCTTGACCAGGAATCAAACCCACAACCTTGATATATCAGATAATGCTCCTACCAACTGAGCACCCATCCAGGGCCTTAAGCCACCAAGTTTTTAGAGTTTGTTGTAGTAGCCATTGAAAACTAATGCTCCCGGTACCTACCAGAAGAAACAAAATGAAAGACATAATGAACCAAAGTTTCCATTTGCAATTGCAATAAACACTTTAGGTTCTCTGAACTTCCCCCGCCCCCTTCCTGACTTATAGTTACCCCTGATCTTGAGTTTCCCCTGCGTTCCCTCGTCCTAACCTCTCCCGGAACAAGGCAACTGAAAATGGTGGTGATTGGATTAAGCAGAACAGTGTTCCCATGGTGTGGACCTCGCCAGAGGGAGTGGGGGTGGGGGCTGGGTGGAGGGGGGCAAAGGGGAAAAATTGGGACAACTGTAACAGCATAAACAATAAAATATCATTTAAATTTAAAAAAATAAATTGTAAAATCTGGGGGGAAAATTTAATAAATACAGCAACCTCTACTCAGGTTCAGCCAACCCGTTACCAAGAAGAATTGTGGCCCAGAATTACTGGATATTTCTTTTTCCCAAGAGGAGACATAACCTTAGGTAATTAGGGGAAACTGCCCAGTTTTTAATGTTGGCAATTAATTCACATTCGCTGTGGGAGTTCAACAAAGCACACCTACCTGCAGAACTGTGAGCCACCCACGCTGCCTGGTGGGGCCCCACCTCAGGTCTTGCAAGGAGCAAATTAATGATAAATGAAGCAAAATAAAGTTTTACTACTACATTCTAAGTCATAACGTTAGCAAGCTCATTCACCCCCTAGGGCATGATTTAGGTTGAGAATAAAAATAAGCCTCCCCTAAAGCCGCACTAAATTCATGGAAAACACCGCCATCTGAGTGGCGGAGGACAGGCAGGGACATCAGGCACATTCCCGCGTGCTCAAGAAGGACCAGCAGGCTGTTGACCACCCAGCCCTTGGTGACCCCATCAGAACAGAGCTGTGAGGAATGACCACGGGGTCATGATGCTGTCCCTGGTCAACTCAGAACCAGGCTCTACCTAGGACCAGGGTCGGGGTGACAGAGTGTTAGGAAAACAGAACTAGAATCAGTTTCCTTGATCTCTCCACCAGGCTCCTGTGTCCTCATTTTTACAACAAAGGGGCCAAGTCTGAGGCGGCTCCCCAGTCTGTTCCCTGTGGGATTTGGTGGGCGATCTGAATTCATTTCTACCCCCACCCCCACCACACACACACACACACACACACACGGCTATGACACAGTGCTGTTTTCTGAGCGACAAGAGCAAGCAACACCACTGTGACCGGATGAAAAGCCGCTGCCTCAACCAGTCAGCACTCACAGTGAGCATCCTGGAGGGAAAAATTACTGTCACAAATTCCTCTTCATAACCAGTGAGTGAAGTTTGGCAAGAAAAAATGACTAGACAAAGGGAATAATCTGTTCGGGTATTTTTGGTTTTGTTTCCCAGCACCGTCCCTTATTACAATGAGAGAGAGACAAGGAAAAAGCCTATTCTAGAGGACTAAATTGCCTTTATTTACTCACTCACTCAAATTCTTATTGACTATCTGCAGGCCCCTGTGTGAGTTTAAATGAACTACATTTAAACTATAAAGACTATACACACGCACACACACACATACACACACGTATATATAAACTATATATATATACACACATAGATGTATATGTATATACAATAAATGTTATATGTATGTTATATGTAACATATATAAACTACATTTAAACTATAGAGATTTCACATGTGTGTTATATACATGTTATATAATATAGAATTTAACATATGTTATAAATGTTACACATACATCTTATATGTTATAAATGTTATGTGTATATATATATATATATAATACATATTTGTTAATGAGCTATGAAAGAAGGGCACCTTGTGCTGTGAAAAGAAAAACTTCAGATGTTAAGTTGTCCTCCTTGAAGATGATCTTTATTTAAGCTTGGAGATGGAGGAGGAGCAGGTCCCAGGAACTGCTCAGGGAAGGCTGTTTTAGGAACAGGAAGCAGCAAATCCAAAAACTCAAGTCAGAAAGAGCTTGGCAAGCCCTAGGAACTGTCAGAGGGCCACCTGGCCAGGCCTGCTAACAAGGGGATGAGTAAACAGAGCCTGCATAGCTGGAATGGCAGCCAGGACGCCAATGGCCATCATAAGGAGTTTGGATCCCATTCCACGGGCAGTGGGAGATGTTTTTAAGGAAATTTGGTTGGGGGTGGGGGTGGGGGGACATAATCTGATTTTGAAAGATCACTCCAGCTGCTACATGGAGACTGGATGACAGGGAGGCAGGAGAAACTGATTAGGAGGCAAACACAATCGTCCAGGCCAGAGAAGATGGACATGGAGAGCTGTGAATGGAGCCAGGATACACCTTAGGGGTATAGAGAGAGGACATGCCGATAGGGGTGTAGGAGGTATAGGAAAAGGAGGAATCAAGATGACCCCCAGACAGTTAATGTGAGACACAGACATTTGTGGATACCATTTACTTCAGTGGGGAAGGCTAGAGAAAGTATGGGGTCAAAAATGTTGCATTAGTTAAACAATGTCTGGGCTTGGGAAACGTCCTAGAACCCCCTAAGCACGATGTCCCATGTCACAGTGATTATCATGCCACTGCCCTGCCTGAAACATGTCAATCACTTTTCAGTACCACTGAGACAAAATACAACTTAGCAATGGCGTTTTAAGAGCTTTATAGTTTGGGTTCAACTTTATTCTTCAGCCTCATATCTGGCCACTTCCTATACATATCATTGTGAATGTTATTTTTGTCATTTCATATAACATGGAATGTTTTTTGTAGTTTTTTGAAAGTTTTTCTCTCCTCACACCTTTTAGCCTTTGAACATTTCTTGTTCTGGGAAAGAAAAAGCATCCTTCACTCTTCATTCACTTGCTGAACTCAACTCAGAAGTCATACCTCTTCTTAGAAGCCTTCCTTGATCTCTCCAGGCTGAGTTGGGTATGTTTTCTAACTGAGACAACATAATACTATTCGTTTAGAACATAGAACATGGAGTCAAACTGCCTGACTACACCACCCAGTAGCCAAGAGTTCCTCAAGGTCAAGGACTGCCCCTGAGTAAGTGTATTTCCAGGGTGCCCGACACAATGCTTGGCTTGTAGTAGATGCTCAGGAAGTTCACAGTGAAAAAATGTGCATGAATGTTGCCTGGTGGAACTCTTGTAAAGAGGCATAAAAGTCTCTTTACTTTTCACACTAGGCTTAGAATCTCCCGACCAAGTCTTCACATTTTCCCTATATGCTGGGAGGATACTCTCCAGAGCTGTGTATCAGACATTGCTGAAGGCCCCAAATAAGAACCAAATGCACTTTTCTTCCAGGGCACACCAAACACTTTTGTTCTCATACCATGGTCCACCAAGCCTACTTCTGCAGAACCAGCCCTTCCTCCCTAACCTCAACAGCCAACACTCTGCCCACCTTAGCAAGTGAGGAAGGTCAAGTGGTGACCTGCAGGATTTCCAGATACACATCAAAGATCGTTTACAGTTCTCAGAGCTGTTCAAAGAACAACAAAGCATTGAAAGCCTACTATATGCCAAATACCAAGCTAAATGTCTCAGTCAATCT
The DNA here is from genome assembly GCA_004026585.1 of Noctilio leporinus. Taxonomy (NCBI): domain Eukaryota; kingdom Metazoa; phylum Chordata; class Mammalia; order Chiroptera; family Noctilionidae; genus Noctilio; species Noctilio leporinus. Next base: position 94,929 of record PVIW01003784.1, read on the forward strand.
AAGTTTTATATTATGGGATATGGAATGGTATACAAATACTGGAATGTTTTAAGAAAAAAAGAATATAAAATGACAAGTACAAATTTCAGAACAGAATCTTGGAAAGGCACAGTTAAAGTGAAGGACTTTGAGCTAAAACTGTATTGGCTTCTCATAAGTGTGCCTCTAACTTAAGGGATTTTAACCTATTTTGTGCCATTTGATAGTCTACTAAGGGCTATGGATCTCTTCTAGATTTTTAAATGCATAAAATAAAATACATAGCATTAAAAAAGAAACTATATTGAGATACAATCAGGAAATATGTGCTAAAAACTAATTTGTGATGTAGTAATCTGTGGGGGGGGGTATTTTTTTTAATGTTATTATTATATATTTTCCATTACCATTTATCCCCACTGTACCCACTTCCACCTCCACCCTCCCCACTCCATCCCTCAATCACCACACTGTTGTCCATATCCATGGCCTATTTCTCTTTTTTTTTCCTTTTTCGTTCAGTCCCTCCACCCTCCACTCAACACTCCCAAAACTACCTCCCTCCCAAAGCTGTCAACCTGCATTCTGTGGTGGGTTTTATTGTTATTATTATTAACACATTAAATATCAAAATCTTGCAACAAGTCAGATAACCAGCACTTTCTCTTCTCTAGAAGAATTTCCCTCCTATGAGCTGGGCATTTACCCTGTCTCAGTAACCAGGTTACCGGTGCCTCCCTGGGTGCCTTCCCTATGCCCAAGCTAAATGCTCTCCACGTTCCCACCCGGGCCAGCCAGCTTGCGGGTCCTTTTGCTCTGTCTTGCTTCCACTATTGGTGACACCAGCTTGAGAGCCTGAGCTGTAATCACACTCACTCCATATAAATGTCCTCCAGGTTTCTTCCTTATTCAACCATCCATGCATAATAAGATCTCATGTCTGTCTGAAGATTTGCGCAGCACCCTGGGAAGCAGAGGGGAAATAATGGCAAGAGTTCCACTCTGCAAATCTGGGTTCCGCTAGTTAGATCTTAGCAGCCACCCTGAACCAAATCTCCCAAATGGGAATAAGGAATGTTCCTGCCCTGTAGGATTGCTCTGCATATGGGAAGATACACTGAGTACTTTGAAAACCAAAAGTTTCCATGAAAAAGTCATATAATTTGGCATCCTGAGAAAGGAGGAGAGAACACTGAATTTAATGATGCTTCTAGCTATTCGTTCTCTCCAAATTGTGAGAAGTGCTTTAAAGTTTATTGCTTACTTTATTAAAAATTAATGGTCTGACATAACATGTGCTCTGCTCCAAAGCACACAATAGAGCAAACAGGGCTGGAGCCAGGCTCGGGGCTCTGGGTTCTAATTCTGCCGGTTTTCCATTCTGTAGGGCAGCAAAGTTCCAGGTCAGCAGGAAGCCAGCTTCCCTGTTCAGGAGGCAAGGGTATAGTGTAGAGTGTGTCCCCTCACATATTCCTCTGCTCTGGGCCACATGAATCCAGTTGGCCCCTTTCCTTCATGGCTCCTCAAAAACCACACATCCATCTGTTAAAACAGAGGGGACCTCTCCCTGCTGTTAATGGCCTCGACCCATGGGCTGAGGTCCAGCTGTTAGCAATAGAGAGAAAGCAGCTTTCATTGCCTCCCAAGTCTCTAGGCCTCTGCATGGGGTCCTAGCCTCTCCAAGCGATTTTCAAATTTCCGAGTGGCTCGGGCACTATGTCAGACCCTTTGGGGGTGCAGAGTTGACCCAGGTGACGTCAATTGCTGACCTTAAGAACTTCCAGCTGGTCAATGAAGGTGTCAGGCTTTCAATCCAGGCAGGCCATGAACTTTATATTGAAAGGGTTCTCAGACTTCACAGGGTCCAAATCCTCCCATTTTGTAAGTGAAAATGCTGTCTCAGTATTTGCTAGGTGCCATGCGGTATTCTAAGGACTTGAAACGCGTGAGATGGGCTCTGGGCAGTGTGGTTCAGTTGGTTGGAGCACCATCCAGTAAACTAAACGATGGCAGTTCAGTCCCCAGTCAGGGCACATGCGAGAGGCAACCAACTGATGTTTCTCTCCCACATCCATGTTTCTCTCCCCCTCTCTAAAATCAATAAACATGTCCTCAGGTGAGGATAAAATAACATGTGAGATAGGTTCAAAGCCAAAAATGAAGGCAAGGAACTTGCTTAAAATCCTATATCCAGGCACGAATGGTGCAGCTGGGATTCAAACACAGAAACTCTGGCTTCAGCATTCGCACCCTCAACCTATCTGAATGAGTCAAGTGTAGGATGCCCCTGGGAGCTGCTGGCCTGAGGGCTCTCTGCCAGGCTGTCCCCACCCCAGCCATCTTTCAGCCAGAGAACAGAGACACTGTCAGTGACAACCCGGGGACCAATCAAGAGAGGACTTGCTCTCTCCTTGTTTCCAGCTTTCAGCCAGCCTAAGAGAGCGGTTTCCCAGCATCTCCCAAGTCACGCAGAAAAGCCTGAGGCCCAACAGGGACTGAGGAAATGGCCCGCCATCCATCCAGCTGAGCCCTCTCCACTCTTCTCTTGCATCCTGCAGGCTTCTTTGATCTTTACCTGACTAGGTGGAAACAGATCATCTGTCTCCAATGAGGCTGACATTTGGGTGGAGGAGTCTCCACAGTTGGGTTGAGGCAGAGCTGCTGCCAGGATCTGGGGACTCATGAAATATGGTGTCAAAAGCCCCCTCCAGGGATCCCCAGGCAAAACACTCCACTGGCCCCAAGCAAGGCAGGCCTGTGGAGTCTGGACAGAGGCCTTGGGCCTGCCAGCCCCGAGTCTTTGCTGTGGAAACATTGGCTTCTCCCCGTCAGTACATTTTTGCAGCTTCTTCCTGGTGCAGAGAACAAACTCTGGTCGAATAGGCACAGATGTTTCCAGGGCTGATCTGTGTCAGCATCAGCCCCTTTCATGTTCCTACCATAGAGGGAGCCTGGTCTGTAAAGCCCCTGACCCTGCTGCTGCTTTTGGAATCTCTCAGTTGCTTTTTGACCATCATGTGTCCCATATTTATCGAGCACCTACTGTGTGCCAGGCATTGTGCTCAATGTTGAAGATCAAGTGGTGAATAAGGCAAATATGGTCCCTGCTCATAAGGAACTTATAGTCCAGTGGGGACGTGGCAGTCAGGACAAGGACTAACAGTCGCAGGGACAGGAAACCTCGCCTCATCTGGGTGGACAAGAAACGCTTCATGGAGAAAGAGATATTGAATCTGAGGCCTGAAGGACCAGGGAGGTTTAACCAAGCAGAAGTGAAAGGAAGGAAGGACCACTGAGTAGAAGAGGATTGAGGTAGAGAGAGGGAATGTGCAGGGGCTATTCTAAGAAGGAATGCTTGGCTTTCAAAGAATAAAAATGGTGAGAAACATGAGGGATAGGGTGGCAATGGACTGTGGGGACGGGCTGGAGAGATTACCAAGGGCTTGCACACCAAGGTAGCTGTAGGATTTGTGAAGACAATAGAGGACACTGGGTTTTATGTAAGCGGGAGGATGGCTGACAGAACCTTTACCGCACCCCAGGCCATGATTCGGGTGTATAAGGGACTTGGCCCCTCAGCAAGGCCTTCACTGAGCACCTTAATTTAGATGGGGAGGAGGGACAGCACTGACCCGAGTGAAGGTTGGAAATTTTGACCGACCTGGGCTATGACTGACAAGTGACAGGCTCCTGGATGGGCTGAATCCTGCCAACAAAAAGAAAATGAAGCTCTCTACATTTAAGAAAGAGTCTTTTCCTTCCCTCTGTTCTAACGGGGGCTTCAAAAGGGCCCAGTCAACACGGCTCTTGGAAACACGGAAGCCTTCTAGCTTCCAGTCAACAGGTGGAGCTTTGCTCAAGCCAGCCTCACAGGGTCAGGGACTGCCTGGTCCCCTCACATTAGCCGACAGCAGAGGGAACCCAAGCTTGCCCTCTGAGGAAGAAGCCTGAGGTGAGTGTGTGTGTTTCACATTAGAGGATAAGCAGGAACTTGCATGTTCTCTTGGTCTTGGGGCATCTATGAAATGCAACACCAAAACATTGAGCTTTTCACCAGAAGCAGGGTTATTTTCACAAATAAACCACCCTGATAGAGTCCCATTATTCAAGTTAATGGTTTAAAAACCCCACAGGCCTGGCTGGTAGCACAGTGGTTAAGGCGCCGGCCTGCGAACCCAAAGGTCGCTGGTTCAATTCCCCAGCCAGGGCACATAACAAGGTTGCAAACCAGGTCTCCAGTCAGGTCTGTGGCTGGAGGCAGGTGAAAAGCAACCATACATTGATGTTTCCCTCCCTCTCTGCCTCTCTCCCTTCCCCTCTTTCTAAAAATAATGAAATAAAATCTTAAAAAAAAAAACAAACCACAGGCTTAGCATAACCCTGAGAGAAGCGAGAGGAGGGGACACCCGGGAGCTCATCCAGGGGTAGGGGGTTGGCAGGAAGCCTGCTCAGCCTCCTGTAAGAGTGGGACTTGGAAACCAAAATAATGAAGAGGCAGACGCACAGAGTTGGTTGGGAAAAAGCTAATCAGCTCACAAAGAGGGAAACTAAATATCCCACAAATGTGAACTGTGGCTCTCTGAGTGGAGCCAGGGTGAGTGAAATTTCCTTTTGCTGTTTAGGAATGAGGGGTTCATGAGGCAGGTCTCCCAACCAGACAGAAAGCAACATCACCGTAGCCCTATGCTTCTGTGCTCGGCTCCATACCCAGAGACCCTCAGGAAGAAATGAGAGTCATGTGCTCAAAAGCTCCCATATGTCTTTACATTTGAAAGGTCATTTGACGAAGACTGATGAAAACCTGATCCATGTAAGTATTAACCCTGTCTTGAATGATGAGCACTTGTCATGCAAGAAACTAGCAGTTATTTTACAGATGTGTATAAAATAAAAAGTTGTCCAATGGAAGCCTATTATCCCATCTCTAACACCATAATTCAAGTGCCCAGATTAGCAGGGCACCCAAATACAGGACAAATGATGGCCTGAAAGCAACTGTGAGGTCCCAAAAGCCGCAGCAAAGTAGGGGGTCTTTTCAGACCAAGTTCTTGTATTGAAGGCTCTGGGCCCAAGAGAGGAGACTTGATGAAAGTGAGACTCAAAAGCACTAGCATGGACCAGCTTGGACTAAGTCGGGGTCTAAAATAGGTTCATATACCAATGGACTCTTCTGGTACTCACTGAAAATGATAACTGGGCTGGAAAATTATCATGCGGGAAGGCAACAGAAATTGAGTTAGTGTTTTGTTCTGGAAAAACGGGTTGAAGAAGAAAAGCCTCAGGAAGCTGGCAGATCTTTGGGGGAGGAGATGGCTATGATATACAGAAAGTTATGAGAAAGATGATGAGGATGGTCTTTTTACACCCATAAGGAAAAAAATAATAATAATAAGATAACACACTTAACCAGCCACTCAGTCCTCCAGCCCATTTTATACACTCCCTCCCCAAAACTACTATCCTCTGCTTCCAAAGCTACTTAGAGAACCTTGAAGTTTGTGTGTATTTCAAGACCACCTATATTCAACTCATTCCATAGCTTTATTTCTGTAGCTATTAATTTTTCAAAACAGCTGCCCAACTATTGGCCACTGTTTAACAAACATAAAACTATTAATAAAATATAAAGTTTCATATGAGTAAACACATTATCTTAGTTGTCATTTCTGTTCTTAAAAGTCCCCTTGCTACTCAAGGCCAAGGTCATGGGTGCCTTATAAAATATGACAATAAACACACTTCAAAGATTTCAAGAACTCTCTGGGCTTTTCTCATGTTACGTTTGGATTCAAGTCTTCTTGCTCTAGCCTGCTTTCCTAAAATGTCATTCGGTTGCCCCAAAGCTGAAGTGTCTCCACAGAGCCTCTGGACAGATGACTCAGTTGTCCTGAATTTTGGGGTTTTTTTGTTTCACCCTAGTTCATTCACTGCCTCATCTTCAGTTTCATATTTTACAGCCTATGGGCAAATCCCATCCAACACTACCTACGGGCTCTAGCACCATCAGTCTGCTCCCTGAAGAAGGCCTAGGAGGAGATCATAGCACTACGGTAGAACACTAACAAAGTGATAAACGCCACATTAGAGTATAACGTGGTGGTGCTTCAGTTGTGATGGATGAAGGACCCAACTGACATGATCCACGTACCTCCTTGTCCTCGCATCATTTTGTTTTGATAGCTGTGGGCTCCATCTCAGTGCTGTATATAAATGCTATCTCAGCTCTGGAAGCCATCCTCCCTGGGAACCATGGGCAGGAGAAGGAGTTCTGGTCGGTTCCTTGGTGGCTCAGCATCACACTGGTCTTCAGTTCTGCTCCGACAGTAACATCCCAGCCATCTGAGTTCCACCATGTTCTGGAGATATACCCCTGCCTTATCCCAAAACAGTCTCCTTAGTCTACCTTAGGACACACTAACCTAAAAGTTAATTTTTTCTCTTTAATTATGATGACTCCATTTTTCTAAGACAAAAATTAGGACATCCAGTCTGATGACAAATAATTTTCTGACATATATCACATTTAGTGGCATATTTAATAAATTATTGAAGCAATATCCATACAAATAAATTCAGCTTTATATACTTATATATGATCAGCTATATAATTCGTTAATATTTATATTTATATTTATATATTTATATATGGCCACCTTTGTCATATATACTTATATGTAGACATAGTTGCTTCTTATTTATTTATTTTGTGGGGAGGGGGAGAGGGAAAGGAATAGAGGCAGAGAGAGAGAGAGACATCAATGTGTGGTTGCCTTTCACCTGCCTCCAGCTATGGACCTGACTTGCAACCTGGTTATGTGCCCTGGCTAGAGAATCAAACCAGTAACCTTTAGGTTCACAGGCCGGCTCCTTATCCACTGTGCCACTAGCCAGGGCTAACATAGCTGCTTCTTGAGTTAACTTTATTTCTCTCTGCTATTTGGGATACATATAAAAACATACTCAAGCATTTTAGTTTCTATGGCACTAGGGGAAAATAAAACCTGCTTTCTTTATGGAAAAAAAAAAAAAAAGTAGCCATTTCTATATGTGTCTTTCATTACAGAGAAGATCAGTGGATTTCTGGCAAAGTCAAATAGGCTGGTTTAGCTCAGAGGATTTACAGTCTGAAGATCTGGGCTGTATTTGTCCCCTCTGCAAAAATAAAGCACAGAACAAGGGCTACTATCAGTTCCAAATGAGAGAATTTGCATGCTAGTGCTTTGAGAGGAGCTATAAAAATTCAAGGCACATAATTACCGGAGGGGATTCCAGCTAAGCACTATGGTAAATGTAGTCAGGGGATCAGTGGTCAAGAGCCCTAGGAAGCACCTAAAGGCCCTGTCTGCCTATTCCTTAAAGGCAGGAAGGCCCCACCCCAATCCCACCAGGATACGAGGGAGACTCAACTGGTCTTTTTCTCCTGCTTGTGGTCCTAGAACTTTGCCCTCCACCCTGCAACCACCCCCTGAGGCGAAAAAGCAGAGTAAAATGATAGCAATAGATGAAAGCAATGTGTACTCATTCTAATGAGCCTGGCCATGTTAATACTGACCCTTTCCTGGGAGGGCCACTTTCTACCTGTAAGTCTGGCTGATCTCTCAACTCTGGAAACGATCCAGTTTGGGAAGAATGGGGCAAAATACGGAGCTTTGATATTGCTTCATATATTGCTCCTATAAAAAAAGTATACATAAGTTATGCAATATATATATGATATAGATATAAGACATAGATAAATAGATAGAGATCTACGAAATCAGGACTTCTGTAGTCTGTATTGGTGTCAAGCATGGGCCCCTTATACTTTGTAGTTCCTTTCATGTCTCTGTTGATGGACCCACCGAAGTATCTTACTTGCTCTTTCCTCAGGCAATATGCATGGAAACCAAGACAGCCCTCGTGCAGACACGATGTAGCTCAGGTCAAGGCTAGATTTCTACATGTTTCCTTGTGTACCAAACTGTAAATACGAACTCTCTTTCTCTAGTCTATGTCTATTGCCCCCTGAGTGTGTACATGTTCACCCATGCACATATTCAATTACTCCTTTATTTTTTAAGAGATTTTATTTATTTACTTTTAGAAAGAAAAAAGAGGGAGAGAAGCATCAAAGTACAAGAGAAACATCAGTTGGTTGCCTCTCACATGTGCCCCAACATGTTACCCAATGTAACCCAGGTGTGTGACCTGACTGGGACTCCAACCAGTGACCTTTTGCTTTGTAGGACAATGTTCAATCAAGACACACCGGTCAAGGCCAATCACTTCTTTATTCAGTCACCAAATATGTACTTACCTAGAGTTTATCCCATTTTCAGTCTGGCCTCTACAGGGTCTGTTTGGAAAATGTCTAGAACTCATAACACATTGTGTCAAGTAAAAGACATGGAGTGACATTCTCCAATGGCCCATGAGTTCTTTTGGGTTATTTTTAAAAGTTAACATAGAAATATATTATAACCTTCAATTAAGTGGCAAATTACTGGAAATTTGAGTCTGTTTTTTGGTTCAGTGTAATGTGTACAGGAGGGACACAATAAATGTTTTACAATAAATATTTTCCAGATTTTAGCTATTCATAGGATCCTATCTCTCCCCTTCCCCACCTCCCCAAATCACAGCTATTGTCACATTTTAACTAAGGCAGATTTAGATTCTTCTCTCGGTATCTCTCACTTAGGGGTGAGCCTCCTGCATGGAGGACATCCCCATGAAAATTTAAATAAAGGTATTTATTTAAAATAAAGATTTGGGAAGTCTGAACATAGTACCCTTGATTATGTGTCCTCCTGAAGAGCAATGGAGTTTCACTTCCTTGTTATTGTAAAGTTCTCTCCTGTCTTTCAATAAATGAAGGTCACCGAGGGAGGAACTTCAGGATCTAAACAAGGAAGTCTCACTGTGTCAATATCTACAGTCAGCAGAACTGTCTTCCAAAGCCATGAGCTGGGACTGCTGTGCTGTGAAAGGCAGGGAAGGCAGAGAAGGTGCAGGATAGTAACCAATGACCCACCGCGCCATAGGCCAGGCCAAGTTTGTTATAGTCTTGCTATCATTTAATCCTCACAACACTCCCCTGAAAGCAGGACTAGTATTACACCTACTTAACAGCTGAGCAAACTGAGACTCCGACTTGCTAGCACAAACCTGACCCCTACACCACACTAAATGGGTTTTTCCTACAACTACTGAGGCTCAAGTCCAAGAAATTAAAACATATTAAATGTGAGCTAAGTAATATTCTTTATGAAAATGAAGTGATTCTTAAGTTGAGTTTTCAAAAACAGCTCCAAGGGGTGATGGGTGAAAATGGTGAAGGGATTAAGAAGTGCAAGTTGCCAGTTATAGAAATAGTCATGGGGATATAACGTACAGCATAGGGAACATAGTTAATAATACTGTAACACTCATAACTATGTATGGTGTTAGGTGGATACTAGGCCTATCAGGGTGACCACGAAGTTATGTAGATGTTGTACACCTAGAACTAATTTAATATTGTATGTGAAATGTAACTGAAAAAAATTTTTTTTAATTTAAAACAATAAATAAATAAATAAATAAATAAATAAATGGCTCTGGATACAATTTTAAGTCATTTCCAAGTGTTTGGTTTTAATTGGTCAAAAAAGCTGTCCGTACCATAGAATAAAGCAGTTATATAATACAGCTGCAGCCCATTTGAAAGCTTCACCAACCACAGGCAGAAAAATAAAGTCACCCAATTGGTGGAGCAGAACGGCGCTCTAGGTGAGTGATCCTAACTTAGCCAGTGACTGCACCTTGAACTCTGGGCTCCTTATTGTAGACTCGAGAGGCAGGGCTGAAGATAACATCTGATTGGGTCATGCAGCGGCTAACAAGGAATGATTGGCAGTTCAAGGTTTTGTGGCCAGTGTTCTAGACCTGTGCTTTTTAAATGTATTAGTTATCAGTTAAATCAATTCAGTGGAGAGAGAGAGGAAATGGCTAAGACCAAGAGAAAAAACAAACTGCATCCAACATAGTGTGATCAAGTATTGTTGTGTGAAATACTTTCCAGTTGGAAATCATTGTTCAAATACCTATGTGTACTGGAACATAATGTAAAAATCGTCTAAAAACGCTTGAGAAACACTGACCTTGATCCTTAAAGTAAACATTTTCTTCAAAACACAAAGAATTGATTTCATAATTACTAGTCTAAATGGAGATACTTCCAAAGTTTTGCTTCCTATTAACCTAGCTGAACTCATTGGAGAAGTTCAAAACATTTTGGGTTTGCTTATTATGTTTCCAGAAACTCCCTCCCTATTCTCCACCCACAGAAGCAAAAAAGAAAACAAAAAGCCCACAACAACAACAACAACAAAAGAAACACCTGAGGGGGCGCTCTTCCAAGCCCTTTTCCCTAACCGCCTAAGGAGGCTTCAAGCTGTCTTGAATTTCTAATCATTTCTGTGTTGGGCTCAGGTCCTCTCTGCCTGACCACAGGGCTTGCCACAATCTCTTCATTTCTGTCTCTCCAACTTATTAGGACCTTACACAGGAAAGCCGGTTACTATCACTGTGTCCCCACCACTCAGTACCTCATGTGCAGCAGGCACTTGGTAGATGTTTGGTGAATAAAAAAAGAGTGAATCTGCTATCAATTAAGATCAGTCAAGTGAAGTAGCACAGGTAGCTGTAGTGGGGCTTTCATGAACCAAGGGGTTAATGAGATTTGCTTCCATAGTAAATGTCTGGCTTTGAACCCAATTAAAATTCACCTTCCACCGATTACCGATTACCGGGGTTGAGTGAAGGTCTCCACATGGCAGTGAAGGATCTCAGAGATAAGTATTCCCATCTGGCCCCCAGGGAGAGGGTTTCCCCATCTCTATTGTTCACCTGCTTTTGTAAAAACTACATGACAGTGACAGACCCAAGCTGCTGAAGGAGACGCAGACAAGAGATCTCAATTGTCCAGAAACTGAGAAATGACTGCTGGATGTGGTTATCCCGACAATGGCATGCACCTGGGAAGGTGAAGAATTCCTGTCAGAGGAATAAGGATTCTGTGTCTGGTGGAAATTGCTCAACAAAGGAGCGAAGGGCAATGGCCAGCCAGTCTCTCAGAGAGAACCCGAGAACCCTGGGCTGGTGGTGGTCAGGAATTCCCTAGGCCAGAGAAGAAGGGGCAGTACCACACTGGGAACCATGAGAAGGCTGGCAAGGAAAGACATGTCTGAGTTTCACCCACACAATACCTCCTAGCTGTCCCCTAACTTTGCTCCCAGAGAATTTGGTGCCAGACCACACCTTCTAATTCAGGTGATGAACTCTAGGCGAGTGACTGTGCCCCACCTCCATGCACATAGAGTGATTCCCCAGACAGCCATGGCATCACAGAGTTAGCCTTGGGTCTGTCCCCAAGGTGGAGGGACCAGGGCTGCGGCGGCTTGGGTTCAGATCCATTGACCCGACCACAGCATGGATCCAACACCCTCAGCAGAAACATTGAAAAGCACCTCTGAGAACACTGGAGCCGCTCAGAGAGAGAGGAAAGGAGAATCCTGAGGGGGCTTCTGGCCCAGGCTGCGGGGCAGCTACTCAAGGCTAACTTTAGCTTTCGTTCCTGCCACGATTATTAGCCAACCCTTCCTCTGATGTTTCCCAGCTGATGTGGACTAGCAGAAAAAAGGGCTACCCAGCATTGTGCAAAATCTTCAACATCAATCAGCCTTTTTCCAAAGAATTCAGACATTTGCCAGCCCAGTCCCGGGGTGGGGGTGGGGGGTGCTCATTCATGTCCAGGAAATGTGAGTCAGGTCCTGTGAGTGCAATTTCATTATTAAAGAAGGTTCCTATTCTATGAGGAACCATAAATCTGGACTCTGTCCCTTTCAGCCTATAGAGATCCACGGTGCAAAGCACACTTCTCTATGAAGCCAGAGAAATCCCTCCTAAATTTCAGCTGGGTAGCACTCTTGTTTCTATTCCTTTTTCAGGTCAATTCACTGACAATGTGCACCAAAACATCTAGGAAATTTTTAAGTTTTGTACAACTGCTGAGGAGACTTATACATAGCAATACTGTCATTGACTCATGGTTTCCAATAAGAGGGAAAAAAATACCAGATTCCTTATTTCTTAAGAATAATGTATTCATTTGAAAAGTCATCCACTTGTTTTGTTAAAGGCCTTAGTTGCTCACATGTCTAGAAGCTCTGGGGAAAGCAGAGACATGTTAAAAGAGAGAGAAAACATTAGGGGTTCTCACGTTTTTCAAATGTTAGTTTCTGTGCTGCATGTTAGGATGAAAAAGTACCAAAAAGAACTATAACAGTACTTTCTGTTTATTCTATATTTACCATGTGCCAAGTGATTTATATTCAGTGTCTAATTTCAACCTTAAAATGGTAACAGCAGAGCTGACATTCAGCCAATATTTGAATTTTTTTTTTTTTAAAGTTGAACTATTGACCTGCTTCTTTCCTAGTGGTCTGTATTCACTGCCCTGGAGACCACTGGGTGACAGCCCCCCACTACATGCACCCTGTCCCCTCCTGGGGACCTCCATAACTGCTCATGTAGTTAAACATTCCTAATGCCACCCTTCCTTATGAGGTGGATATGGTTAGGAAGCTTCAGAGACTATGGCCGTCTTTTTTTCCCAAAATCGGCCACAGTAATATTTCTAGTTAGGCACACTCTTCAAAAACTTGGACAATTTCCAATCAAAACTAGGGGAGGGTCCACCTCCCTCCCCTAGAATCTGGGTGGGACTGTGAGTCTATCTCAACAAACAGAATGCATGACTTCTGGGGCTAGGCTAGCAAAGGCGATCCAGTTTCTACTTGGTTCTCTGTCAGGACATTCACTGCTGGAATACCGTGGAGCCACCATGCAGAAGAAGCCCTCATGAAGAGGCCAGGTACAAGTGCTCTGGCTGGCAGTCCCAGCTGAGGTCTGATTTGAGGTCCCAGCTGACAGGTGACATTGACAGTCAGATGGGTGAGTGAATGAACTTTCGGGTGCTTTCTGCCTCCAGCTGTCAAGTTACCTCTCAGCCTTTGATTCTTCCAGCTAAGGTCCCAGGTAGCTTGCTATGCCCCGTCTAAATTTCTGACCTTGGAATGTATGAATAAGCAAAATGAGGAGGTTAAACAAGTTGCCTGAGGTTACACAGGTTGCCTGAGGTTACACAGCTAGTAAGCGGTGAAGCCAGGATTTCAATCCCAAATCACCTGACTTTGAAAGCTAGCGTTCTTAACCACCAGATGACACACTGCTCCTGTGGCTACAACACCAGGAGGCAAAAGGGTATGATGAAGATACCAGCTGGGCCAACCTTTCAGTTGCCTGGGTGGAGCTGACGGATGGACCAGAGCTGGAATTATTCTCCATGGTGTTAACCGAGGATCCTTTATCCTATGACTCTGCTATGTGTGGTTTCCAGTTCCAGCATCATCTCCTGACCCCAGAAGGCTGCTCCAATTCCAGGCATCACATCTGTATTCCAGTCATTGGGAAAAAGAAAAGAAGAGAAGTGTTTACACCTTCCTTCTTAGTATACCTCTCACTGTCCAGAACTTAGTTACATAGCGCATCTAAGTGCAAGAGATGTTGGGTGACCTCGTGGCCACCTAAAAACTTGAGGCATGTTCCTGTGGTTCCAAGTGTAAAAGAAGAGAAGATCTGGTATCAGAACAATGGGCAATCTCGGCCACAGAAAAGAAAGGGAATTGAGTAGGAAATAAGTGATTCCCAATTTGGAGCCATGCTAATCCCGCATTTCTTCTACTTGCCCCAACCTTTTGTTTTTGTTTTGTTTTAAATTTATCCTTTATTATAACACATTTTGTAGAGTATTTAAACTGGTATTACTGTAAGAGTTTTGAATTTCCTGAGGCAACAGGAATCCCCTGGCTGTGCTGCAAGGGGAGACTGGCCCTGAGGATATTCTCGGCTCAATCCACTATGGCCCGTGATGACCCTGATGAGGAGAGATGCTCATCAGATGAGGGGAGACTGATGACCTAGAATGAGAGTGTTGTGTTCAGGCATCAACAGCCCCAAAAGCCACACACGATCAGCCGGAAGTTCTTGCCCAGTTGAGAAATGAAGGTTACAATGAACTTTGCAGGAGCCTATTTCTGGTTTATTTCAGTTGGCACATGCTCAGATAGCTACACTGCTGAAACCCATTTCACTGATTATTCTCTAAAACTTGAATGTCTACGCTCTTATATTTCCAAGATCTTTCACAACAGGGAAAACATTTCAGTGGGTAAAGGTGAAGGTCAAACACATCATTTGAACCATCCCATTGCAAGCCATTTTTCAGTGCTGGATGACTTATTCACAAAGAATTCTTGAAAGAAGAGACTTAAAATGCAATAGCCAATGGAAGGGAGTAAAGGAAGGACAAACATAGTATTCCCAACACACAAATTAGTCTTCACATCATTTCAATAAAAATTTGCTACCACATAAGTAACTAAAAGAGAAAATCAAGCATGGCTTAACAATAGGGAGGAAGGGCACAGAAGCCTGCTTTCTGATTTGGAATCTGACCTTCATTATAGATGTCTTCAACTTGTTTCTACAAAAACAAAACAAAATAAAAACAGGACTATAGGCTGTCCGGAATGTTTCCCAGGCCTTCGGAGGCACTTAAGAAAGGGTATGACACAAGGCCTAACCCTCTGTTTCCTCTGTGGAATCTAGAAGCCTGATCCTGAAATAGAACTGGGTAGAAGCTCTGTGACTTAGGCTTAAGGATGATAAAGGAGCTGGGGTTTGAGTTCTACCTACAGGGGAAGAGGGAAAGCCTGTGTGTGGACAAATCTTGCTATGGATGTTTCCCTTGAACACATATGAAAGATATAAAATTAGCATCAACATAAAAGTGTGCGTCTACATAGCACCAGTGGCCATGTTGGAAGGGCACTCGAGCAGCCCCATAGAGAAAACTATGGCCCCTTCCAACAGCCAGCAAAGAAAAAGGGCTCCTGCCAACAGCGTTGTGAGTGAGCCATGTGGAAGAGCACCCAGCCCTGGTCAGGTGTTGAGATGGTTGCTGCCTCAGCTGACACCTGGCTGCAGCCTCATGAGCAACTCTGAACCAGAACTACCCGGCTAAGCTCCTCTCAAACTTCCAACACACAAACTATGAGATTAACAAATATTTATTCTTTCAAACTACTAAGTTTGGGGGGTGATCTGATACACAGAAATAAATAACTAATATATTCATTTTTCTATCTTTTTCCACTTCCCTAGGAGTTCAGACTGAGCAAGCCTTGGCTACCAGAATATTCCCCTAGACTCATGTTATCCTTTAGTTATTGTGCTCATCTAATCTGAATCGGCATGTTAATGTTTAATAAATGTGCATCATCCCTTCCACATGCTATGTTTGTATTTTAACAGGAAACTTCAACATCTTAACCTAAAGGGCAGTTGCAACATTAAAGAGAGTGGGAGGGGAATTTCTGGCCCTCGGGGATCCCTAGAATTGCACTTGTAGTATTCCTTTGTCCTTCTGTCTATGGGGACCAGTCCCCCTTCACCCCATACCGTGTGATTCCCCAAGATAGCCAGGGACCCAAACTCTGGATTTGAAAAGGGTCCCACAAAAGAAGTGATTGAAAAATGAAAAGTATGAGGTTGCCCCTGAAGAGGTTATATGTTGTATGGTTCCAACTCTGTATGTTCTGGGAAAGCCAGAATTAGGGAGACAATGAAAAGATCAGTGACTGCTAAGGGTTAGGAGCCAGGGAGGGATGCATAGACAGAGCACAGGATTTTTAAGGCCATGAAACTATTTTATATGATACTGTAATAATGAACACATGTTATTATTGTGTTATTATGAATCTGTCTAAACACAGACTTTACACCACCAAGAGTGAACCCTGATGTAAAACTAGAGTTGGGGTGATAACGACATGTTGATATAGGTTCATTGATTGTAACAAATGTACCATTCTAGTGCAGGATGCTGACACTGGGGGACAAGGCATGTGTGTGTGAATAGGAGGTATATAGGAACTCTGTATTTTCTTCTTAATTTTGCTGTGAATCTAAAATGGCTCTTCAAAAAAGTCTATAAAAATCTAAAATAAAGTTGGAAACTATAGGAGATGGGTCCAGATTTATAGATTGTGTACAAGAGAAGCAGACAGCATTGAGGAGGCCGCAATTTGACAAAGGACCTACATCCAGTGTCAGAATACTTGATGTCTGTGGGCTGAGGAGATAACCTGGTGCCTCATCAATAGCAAAGTCTGTTTCTGAGCTACTGGTCTTCTGTCCAGCTTTGGGCTAGATGCTTGGAGTAGAGAAGTTATAGGTGGCTTCTCAGATCTATAATCTACTTAAGGAAACAACCTAACACACAAAAAGGGGAGGAAGCAAGGGGAAGTAATACAACCCTGGTGATAGGGACTGCGGAATGTGTGACGGTGAGGTTAGGTGTGGATTGACCGTAAGATAGGAGCATGAGAAGCAGTGGCTGGAGTGGTGGTGAAATGATGCAAAGGGCAGAAGGTAAAACATAAATGGTGTAGAGTCAGTACAAGGAGTGGCATCTTGGTGGGGATTCAAGGGAAGTTATCTTAGAGAAGCTGAATTCCGAGTGAGGTTTTGGAGGGCTACTGAACATGAGTTTTCTTCTTTCTTTAAAAAAAAAAAAAAAATTCTATTTATTCATTTTTAGAGAGAGGAAATGGGGAGAAAGAGCAGGAGAGAAACCAAAGACCTAGCCCACAATCCAGGCATGTGCCTCGACCAGGAATCAATCTGGTGACCCTTCGGTTCGCTGGCCAGTGCTCAATCCACTGAACCTCACCAGCCAGGACTGAACCCGAGTTTTCAAAGAAATCACTGTCTATGGATTTGATTTTACTCTCTGAAGGCTCAGAAAATGAAGAGCGCTCCCCATGATGAAAATGGAACACTAACGAGCTTCTTACACTTCTATGTGGAGACCTGCCTCACGCTCAGTACCTGCTGTGACAAGAGGATGTGCTGTTCCCACCAACCATGTGCTCTACTGCGGACCCCTGGCAGCCGTGGGCCAGCTGGGTGCTGCGGTGAGGCAGCCCTGGCTTGTAGGCCGTGAGTACAGAGTCCAAGATTGACAGACAGAGGTCAGAATCAACTACCGAGCATACAATGGAAATGAAGGGTCCAGGTGAGGGTGCCATGAGGGGGGAAGGGACAGAGCCAGCAAGATAGGGAGTGTCTGGGATGGAAAATCCAAAACCTGAGGCCTTTTTATGAAACATCACTCTGAAATGGGAAGCAGACTGCTAAGGGGCAGCCCCTCCACTGTGCCTCTCTTTCCAAAGTTCCAATTTGTAAAATGGGGGTGATAATCGCACTTGCCTCATCAGTTGTTGTGACAATTAGGTGAATTCACATGTGTGTAATCACGCGGAACTCTGCTGAGCACAAAATAGGTGCTTGATAAGGCTTAGTTGTTGCTGGTGTTTCTAAATCAGGACAGAGGCGGCAGCAGCTCCTAGGAAGTTGCCACCTGGCCCAGCCCTTCATGACAGATACGCATCTGACAGCCTGCCTGGAGGCCTCACCATGCATCGTGCTGGGCTGACCGTCCTCTGCCTTAGGGCAGGGTGCTTGCTGGCCCAGCCCCAGGTTTCACCAGCAGCAGTCCCACTCATTACCTGGAACCCCATGGTTGGAGGGGGCAACCGTGGGGGGCTGCCTGGGGTTGGGGTTCACAGTCTATCACAATGGCACTGCAGGGACCACTCTGTAGTCCCCCACATGTCTCAGTTCCCAACAGGTGGTCAGTCGGGAGCCACTTTCTCCTTTTGGTGGGCAATGCGACCCAAGAAGATCAAACGGCCATTATCTCAGGCAAGTCTGAAGCCTGCGGGAATTCCCCGGGCTCAGTGAAGGGACACAGTACCCAGGGTTACCCTTAGAGCTCACACCCCAAATGCTTCAGCCAGGCGAGAGTGTTACGCATTAGTGAGGAGATGAAATGGCTTTGCTGAGTGGCTGCAGTGACTTGCAGTCACAGAGAACAGAGCAAGTAAGTGTTTAAGTCATGTCCATGCCATCGACTGAGAACTTTCACTTTCTGCCCACTGAAACATCCCTCCTTGTCACCACCTGTGTTTTGTGTGGCCATGGGTGGCAGATTCAGGAGTCTAGGGATCCTCTTCCTTTTCTCTATGGAGCCCCCCTCCCCACAGCCCCTCTGTGCCAGCGTCTGTGGTCTGCTTCTCAGCTTAGCTGGCATCCATATTTGGACGCATCTAGCAATGTTGCTCATTCATTCAGAAATATTTTTCAAGGGCCTATGATGTGCCAGGGACCGCACTAGGCCCCGGGAGGGAAAAGATGGAAAGGTAAATTGTCTGGGTTCTAGGGTCCCTGTCCACCTGGGAGGGTCACACCGTGGAAAAAAGCAACATGGTAAATTCTATACTATGAGATTGTTATATTATTTTCAGACTTCATGAATGGCTTTGAGTTTATCCCTGTTGTAGAGAGTTATGTTTTAATAAAAGGTCTGAAAGGCAGAAAGGCTTTCAAGGGGGAAAAAAAAACAAAACTTAATCTCCTTACCAATGAAGAGATTTGCAAGGAGGAATTTCCTTACACTTTTCAAGCATCTGACTCTACCTTCCTTAGAAGGCAGTCCAGGACCCAAGACTGTAGCTCAGATACCCCCTCTCATTCCAAGTGTCTTCTCAAAAGAATCACCTAATAGTAATAGGTTTTTCTTTAGAGAGGAGAAGTTTTGTCTGCTCTGAAGAAAAGTAAGGTTTTCACCATATCTTTACACAAAGGACACTATTTCTCCAAGATTCCCTTCACAGGGAAAGAAGGTGTCAGAAGTCTGTTGCTAATGCATCATCATTTCTCTGGTAAAGAGGCACTGATGGGTTCCTGGCCATGGTGCGGGGCAGGGCGGGACTAGGGAGTATCCTGGGCTGCCCAGTAGCATCAGTTAAAATGAGGTTTTATCTCAGTGGGGAGGAGCTCCCTCTTTTGTGGAAAGCCATTGATGGAAGATAAAGGGATCTAGTTCTTGCCTTTTTACAACTTATTTCTAACTAAGAATGACTTCACTGAATGATCTCAATTGAAAGGAAAAGGGGAAGCACTCTACACATTTTGGGCATCCTGGAAAGAGCCCCAGGATGCCTCTCTGTTCACTGCTACTGATCATGGCTAAAATTAGGGCCACATTGCCCTGGGGCCCTGGAAAAAAAGCCACTAAAGTTGGGTCTACAGGTTAACACAATACCCATAGGACAAATGCTACGCTAAAAAGTCTAAGACAGGAGCTCAGGAAAATAAAGGGACACCAGCCCTCACCCTGCCTTCAAAGAGTTAACAGCCTGCCTGCAACTTCATCCCCAAAAGCAGAGCCTTTACCCATGTCTCTTAGCTGCTTCTACCCATGTCCTGATGAGCAACTAAAACACTAAGAAGTATGAAAAAAAGAGGAACAAAGAAATTTTGTGGGCTGGGAGGTCAAAGAAACTTACAGAGGCCACCAGACTTGTGTTGGGTCCTTGAAGCTCAGAGAAAGGTAAAGTAAACAATCCCAAGACCAGCAATTGTAACTCAAACCTCATTTTTGGTTATCTGAGTCAGGGATTTGAATTGTACCTGTGAGGAGGATAGCACACTAACTTAATGAAGCTTGCACTCGTTCCTTCATGATTTTTTTTAAATTAAACTATGAGTTGATATTAACTGGGAAAGATTGTTTTTTATGAAATGACTGAATTACTTCAGATGGAAGTGAACCAATGTATTTTTCTGATATGACTGATCCAAATTAAAACAAAGGCATTTAAGCCCTGGCTGGTGGCTCAGTGGATAAGGTGCCGGCCTGCGAACCCAAAGGTCGCTGGTTTGATTCCCAGCCAGGACAACATAACCAGGTTGTAAGCCAGGTCTCCAGCCAGGTCTGTAGCTGGAGGCAGATGAAAGGCAATCATACATTGATGTCTCTCCCCCTCTCTGTCTCTCTCCCTTCCCCCTCTCTCTGGAAATAATAAATAAAATCTTTAAAAAAAAAAAAGAAAGAAAGAAAAACAAAGGCATTTATTCATTCATTTGTTCATCTAACAAATACTGAATGTGTCCGAGTGCCAGTTAGACACCCAAGGTTCCTGCCTTTGGAGCTTACAGTTTGAAGGGGAAAGGCAGACAGTAAAACAGATCAAAATAAATAAGAAAATATCATGAAGTAATAAGATAAAATAAAACCAAATGATGTGCTAGAACTACTAATTCAGACTGGACAGTCAAATGGAAAGATCTCTGAGAGAAGTGACATTTAATAAGAAATGGAACTTTTGGTCAAGATGGTGGTATAGGCAGACATGGCTCACCTCTTCACATACCACATCAAAATTACAACTAAAATATAGAACAACCATCACTCAGAACCATCAGGAATCCAGTGGAATGGAAGTCTGACAACTATGAAATTAAAGAAACCACATCCATCCAGACTGGTAATAGGGGCACAGATGAGGAACAGGCTGGTCCCACCTGACATGTGGTAGATAAAAATTTGGGAGGAATATCTCTGGAATGAGGAGTCCCAGCCCCATACCAGAATCCCCCTACCCCGCTCCACAGTCTAGGGTTCAATGCCAAGAAGATAATTTTTCACAACTTCTGGTGGCAAAAACCAGTGGAGATTGAGTTGGTGAAAGAAACTTCTAGAGTCCCAAGCAATTGCTCTTTAAGAACCCACATATGGACTCACCTACTCAGACTCACTCCCTCTGAGCTCCAGCACTGGGGTAGCAGCTGGAAAGGCACCAGTGGTCTACAAGGAGAAAATTAACTGAAGTGTCTCACATCAAGGTGAGCCGAGGCCATGGTCCCTTTGCTAAACCTTCACCTGACAGAGCTGGTAAGCTGATGTCATATCTGAGACTCTACCAGCCTGGCTAATACTTGATCCACCTTGAAGATGCCCAAATACTCTGCCCCACCCAACTTACTGGCCCACCCAAGCTGCTTTTCCATATAAATGGCTGATCTTGGCTCATGTTTCACAGTTTCCTAAATCC
The DNA here is from genome assembly GCA_004026585.1 of Noctilio leporinus. Lineage (NCBI taxonomy): Eukaryota > Metazoa > Chordata > Mammalia > Chiroptera > Noctilionidae > Noctilio > Noctilio leporinus. The sequence continues at coordinate 115,952 of PVIW01003784.1, forward strand.
TCTCAAACAAGAAACCACTAGTGAGCCCCAGGCCTGATACCAGCAGCAGCCAGCCTAGAATCACAGTTTGGCTTCTGGGAATCTCCAAGCCCAGCACCAGTAGCAGCATCTCTGATTGCTTTATAGCTCAGGCAGGGTGCCCCAGGCAAAACACAGGTCGGGGCTGACCTTGGCCTGCACCACGCAGGAAACTCCAGAGCTTGTGTACCCAGTGGACAGCTACAGACCACATCAGAGCACCACCACCCTGCCCACGCACAGCTGATCCTCCACAGAGGGCAGAGGCTGGTTGTCAGTGGTCACAGCCAGTCCTTGCAGTTGACTGACCTGGGTAAATCCCTCCCATTGATCTGCCAACAGCAACCAAAGCTCAAATACGAGAGGAGAGTATGCTCAGCCCACATGAAGGGTGCACTTCAAGTACCCAGCTTGTGAGATAGGGGAGGCTTTACCACTGGACCCTACAGGACACCTACCACATTAGGCCACACTACCAAGATATGAAGTCAAAGCAACTCTACCTAGTACATAAAAACAAATGCAGGGAAGCTGTCAAAATGAGGAGACAAAGAAACATGACCTAAATTGAATAAACAGATTAAAACTCCAGAAAAAGGACTAAACAAAATGGAGATAAGCAACCTCTCAGGTATAGAGTTCAAAACACTGGTTATAAGGATGCTCAAGGAATTTAGTAAGAACTTCAAAAACATTAAAAAAAAAAAAAAATGTCCAGTCAGAAACGAAGAATACACTAATTGAAATAAAAAAACAACTTACAGGGAAACAACAATAGAGAGGATGAAGCCAAGAATCAAATCAATTATTTGAAACATAAGAAAATAAAAACAACCAATGAGAACAAGAAGAGCAAAGAATCAAAAAAAAAAAAAAAAAAAAAAAAAAAAAAAAAAAAAAAAAAAAAAAAAAAAAAAAAAAAAAAAAAAAAAAAAAAAAAAAAAAAAAAAAAAAAAAAAAAAAAAAAAAAAAAAAAAAAAAAAAAAAAAAAAAAAAAAAAAGGATAATATAAGCAATCTCTAGGACATCTTCAAGGGGTCCAACATTCATATCATGTAGTGTGCCATAAGGAGACGAGAAAGAGCAAGAAATTAGAAATCTATTTGAAAAAATAGTGAAAGAAAACTTTTCTAATTTGGTGAAGGAAATAGATATATAAGTCCAGAAAGCATGGAGAATCCCAAACAAGCTAGACCCAAAGAGGACCCACCAAGACACATCACAACTAAAGTGCCAAAGGTTAAAGATAAAGAGAGAATCTTAAAAGCAGCAAGAGAAAAAGCAAAGAGTTACCTACAAAGGAGTTCCCATAAGACTGTCAGCTGATTTCTCAAAAGAAAATTTGTGGGCTAGAAGAGATTGACAAGAAATATTCAAAGTCATGAGAGGCAGGGACCTACAGCCAAGATTGCTCTACCCAACAAAGCTATCATTCAGAATTGAAGGGTAGATAGAGCTTCTCAGACAAGAAAAAAACTAAAGGAGTTTATCATCATCAAACCATTATATGAAATGTTAAAGGGACTTATTTAAGAAAAAAGATCAAAACTATGAACAATAAAATGGCAAAAAAATACATATCTATCAACAATTGAATCTAAAAAGCAAATTAAGCAAACAAGAACAGAGACAGAATCACGGATATGGAAAGCAGTTTGATGGTTGCCAAATGGGAGAGGGTGTGGGCAAATGGGTGAAAAGGTGAGGGGATTAAGCAGTACAAATAGGTAGTTACAGAATAGCCATGGTGATGTGAAGTACAGTATAGGAAATGGAGTAGCCAAAGAACTTACATGCATGACCCACAGACATGAGCAATGGTGTAGGGATTGTTTGAGGGACTGGGGGCTCCTTGATGGAGGGAGGCAAAGGGGGAATAACCGGACAGCTGTAATAGCATAATTAATAAAACATAATTTAAAAATAAGACATAAAAATGACAAGAAGATGGAAAGGTGAAGACAGAGTGGTGGGATTGTTCCAGGCAGAAGGAAGAAGTATGAAGGACTTAAGATAGAAGCAAGTTTAGCGTGTTCAAAAAACCAAAAGAAAACAAGGGCTGGAAAGTGATGGGCAAGGAGCAGGGTGGCACCAAATTAGTTAGGAAAGCTTAGCAGGGCCATGTCATGGAAGGCCTCACGGGCAGGTGCTTGGAGTTTGCACTGAGTGTGATGAGAAGCTATTGGTGGTTCCAGCTGCTGTGTGGAAAGTGGGCTGCACAGAGTGAGCAGGGAGGCAGGGAGGCCACACCCAGGACCACTGCAGTAACCCAGCAAGAGTGGCAGGGGCTTGGAGCAGGCACGTATGCCAGCTGACCCAAATCTTGATTTCTGCACGATCACCATGGGACAGCATCAGCAAGCTGTTCTTTCAGTTACATGTGGTTCAAACACAGCAACAAATTCTCCCAAATAAGATTTAATCAGACCTTGTAGGGGGTACTCTTTTCCAAGCCACGCAAGAATTGAGAGTCTATGACAAAATGACAAACTCTACATCTCCTTTGAGGTGTCCTTGAATCTTTGATAGCCTGGGAATCTGGTAAGGAGATGAGTTTGAACTAGTTAGGCTAGGTCTTGGACAGCTGAAGTTGAGAGGGAGCTTGCCTGTGGTGGTGAAGGGCAGGGTTTCCCCTGCCTTTCCGTCTTCCTAAATTAGCAACGGTCTGTCCCTCCTGTGTAGGATTATCACCATCAAGACTCAGTTTCGTCCTCAAAGGTATCATAGACGATAAGTTTGGAGAACAGTCGGTGGGACTTGAATCTCTTCTGGTACCTCTTGAGCTCTTCAGCAACTCACCTGTCAGTCTACTACAGGTTCTTCTTGGTTGGGTAGACGAAGAAAGGGTTAGGTTTCGTCAGTCACTGTGTGTGCAGATTATATAATATTCTACAAGATATGCAGAAACTTGACATGTTATTATTTGTCAGATGCCAACTGTGTTTATAAACCTTGGTTTTTCTTGGTTAGTGGTCTCCATTTTGTAAATGTGTTCAAACCAAGTAAATCAAATTCCATTTAATTCTACAAGAGGGCTGCAGACTACGCCAGCTAGCCCTGTGTAGGGGTCTTTATGAAAGAATAATAGAGACAAGCTTGTGTTCTTAATGCCCATCTTATATGCATGACTTGAGCTGAATCCCTTATGCATAATTCATGTGGTCATTTACAGGCTTTTACATGACTCCTCCTTTAAGAATTAACTAACAAAGCATGTTATCAGCCATTGCAACCCAGATATTATGCAAATCTTTCTATCTCCAAGCCAACAGAAAAGAGGGTGGGTTGGTTAATTAACAAGATAAAGGAAGAAAGGGGGTCCACATCCCTTTTGATGTTACTCATCATTTGTTAATGTATTTAACTGAAAAGAATTTCAAAGGGTAAATAAGTATTTGTGCATTATTACTTATGGGTGTGAGGGAACAACAGCTTAACCCTGAGAACCATGTAAATGAATGTAAAGGTTCAATTTTATTCATTCAATTTCCTTTCCTTCCAAGGAACAGCATCATGAGATGAACAAAGTCTTGAATTTGGTGTCAGGACATCAGATTCTTGTCTCTTTAGCCCACTATATCAATCATGTCACTTAACCTCTTTGAGTATCAGTTTCTTATATAGACAGTGTAAATAAAAATGCCTTGCCCCACTTACTTTGATGCAGGTCAAAGGGAACTACACAAGGGTATGGATGGGAGGAGGCAGGAATTATGGGGGTCATCTTGCAGGCAGCCTATCTACAGTCCGTATCACTACCAAGCTACCTAATCTGTCCTGGGTCTTCTACTTAGATTTTGCGTGACAAAGAGATAAACAGCCATCTTGTTTCTGTTACCGTAATTGGGGTCTTCTTGTAGCTTTGCAGTCTCTCTCCTCACCAATTTGCTGCTGCAGTAAATTAGAAAAGTCGGCTGGAATCAGCTCACAAAGATCCCTAAATATTAAATTAAAAGTGTGGGCAGACCTTAGAGGATTCTGGAACAGGACGATACTGTTTTCAGTAGATTAACCAGGCAATGGAATGAAACACAGTGAGAAAGGACTGAAGATGAGGAGACGGCTGCAGAGGCTGTTCCCTGAACTACACAGTGGCAGAGAGAGTCCGAAGAAGGACCAGCCGTGTGAAACACAAGGAAGAGGAGTCCCCAGGACTGCGACCTGAGGTGTGAGGGGAGAGGGGTGGAGGAGACAGGATGGTCATGAGTCAGGAGGAGCTGAGGTACTGATAGCTCACAGCACACGCGCGTATTTTAACAGAACTCTCTGGAGCATAGAACATTCTTCCCTAAAGGGGTGGTTTGTGATGGAATGTCAGGCAGTGAGGGGGACAGGCAGTGAGGGATCATTATCTGAGGTCAAAATAAACCTCGATGACTCCTTCAAAACCCTGTGTAATTAGTATGCTGTTCTAACAACAGGGCTAATCATGTGACTGATTCATAAAGCCACTTCATAAGGTGCCATGGTAATAACGACCCCCTTTCTCCTCAGCTCTTTCACAACTGACCCCACTGTCACCCGGCTTGTGATTGCCTGCTTCCTCTGTCTCCTCCTTTTAGCCTATACCTGTTTAGGTGTAAGGATGCCATGCTTTTTACCTGAGTTCCCACAGTAAATGCAGAGCCTGGAGTAATACGCATGTAATACACCCATGTTTAATGTCTGTAGCAGATATTTAAAAACATGCCTGATCCTTTGAAGGAGACTAAGAGTTGCGATTGTCTTCCCTACCCTGTGACCAACCCAGTGTTCAGGCCTGGAAATATTAACACAACCCTGGAGCCTTTCTTTAAGAGCAGACACTCTCATGGGACAGCCAGACTAGTTAAACAAACAAACAAAATTAAAAACAACTCATCTCCCTAATGCACAAAGGCTAAAGCAGAAATATTTTCAGGGAAATTAGAGAGTTTAGAAACTCTCTAACTGGGCTCTGGTGATACTTGATTTCTACCTTGAAAAACAAGGAGGCCAACAACGAATAGGAAGTTGTGGGCAGAGGAGCGAAGGCACAAGAGCATGTGATGCATTCAGGGAAGTTTCTGAAGCTGGAACAGAGGGTCTCAGCTGCAGGATGTAGGAGGCGGGTCAAGTTGCAAGGCAGCAAAAGATGAGGGAGAGCAACAGTCTGAGGTCAGATTTTAAAGGGCTTTGTAAAAAGTTTTATCTTGTTACATTAGATGCAACCAAAATCTGATGCCAAGAACTCACGGCTGATGAATTGCATGGATGCCCAAGCTCAGCAATCTGCTTTTGTTCCAAGTCCACAGAGATTCACTCAACAAATGACTATGGAGTAGAGACTGATTTATCTCATATGTGTTAAAAGACAATGCGGAACAAATTCTTCCCCAAAATGATTGAAGCAACTTCAACAGCTTGAAGATAAATGCATAGCCACCTGCGTGACCCCTTGGAAGTACAAGTACCAACTATATGATGATTCTGGGAAGGATTTTAAAGAGCAATGTTAATTATGTTCTTTTTAAATTAGTTTTATTGATTCATGTTGATTTATAGTCGCCCAGCGAGGAACCTGACAGTGATGCAGTGATAATGGGCAGTGTATGGTTTATGGTTGGAACAGAATGAAATGCAAAAACAAAATATTTTCTCTGGCTAATTTCAGAGCAGAATCCAAAGCAGGTCTTCTCTTTGCACACTAGCTCCTTCTTTCTAGGCTAAGTAAACAGAAACCAAATACATGTGTCCGTGCCCTCAAGTCCATGGTGGCCACCAGGAATGGGCTGTAACTGACCACATTACTGACCATGCATTTGGTAAGACCTGTACCAATGGAGGTATGAATGCACTGGAGAAAACCAGCATGGAGCTCTCGGAGCAGGTGTCAGAAGGAGAGACCAGCAGATGTGACTTATTCAGAGTCACTGGGGTGAGTCAAGTCCAAGTAAAATTCTAGAAAAGTCTTCCCACAACAAAGCCCCACCCTTTCATTACTGATTGAGACAAGATCAGGATTCTTGTCCAGAAAACCTTCCAGAGGAAGTTAGGGAAACCATCGAAGTTCTTCCTGGATTCCATAAATGATCTCTGGATAGCTTCAAAAGAGTGGGTGACTACTCCCACATAAACAGCCATCCTTCTCTGTGGGCTGCTGGCCTTCAACCTTAGTTCCTATACCTGAGAATTGAAGAGACCGCCTCCCATTTCCACAATGCTTACTCATTAGCATATTTTATTTAAATTATGGTGTAATTGCATCCCATATGACAAAGGATTTGTGGATTCTTCTGATTCAACTGTGGCACAGACAGACCTTGTTTCTGTTCCAAAATGACCTATTATCTTTTGATTATACAAATAACATATGCTTATTGTATCAATTTTAGGAAACAGAAAAGTCTGAATAAAGAACTAAAAATCCCCTGCCAATATTTAACATGTTTTCTGAAAGATTTTTTTCCCTGTATGTTTGTGAACATACTTGTAACTGTGACATTAAGAAGCATGGCTATGTTCCCACAGGAAAAGTTCTCATTGGGATTGCCTTCTGGTCTGGGTCTCACCATTCTACACATCATGGTAGACCAGTTCATGCGGCATGAAATGATGAAATGAAATGGCCACAAATGGTGTACATAAAACATAGCTACAATTACAGGCTTCAGTAACCATTTAAAGTTATAAGCCCTGGCTGGTATGGCTCAGTGGATGGGCACCGGCCTGCGAACCCAAAGGTCACTGGTTTGATTCCCAGCCAGGGTACGCACCCAGATTGCAAGCCAGGTCTCCAGCCAGGTCTGTAGCTGGAGGCAGGTGAGAGGCAGCCATGCATTGATATTGCTCTCTCTTTCTTCCTCCATCCCCTCCTCCTCTCTAAAATAATGAATAAAATCTTTAAATAAATAAATAAAGTTACAAAATAAATCCTTAATCTTTTGAAATGTGTCATGTTCACAATTCCTGCCATAGATAATAACCCCAAATAACAATAAGTACACAGAGGCTTCCAAGCCACCAAACACCACTACTAATGTTTTTAAGAGCTGAGCATTCTAAGAACTAAAAAATTCCCTTCCTGACCTTCTAAGAAGCACAATCTCCAGGATCACCAGGACTGTGGTATTGCCTGCAAAGCGGGTGCCTGTCATCCTAGTATCCAAGTCTGACCAGTTATTGGACTGATAATCACTGGGGTCTTAGTCTTTATTCTCTAGAAAATAGAGGTAAGTTAATTCCATAATTTCTTCTATGCCTAAATTATAGAACAAAAGGCAAGCCTCTCTGGGTTTCTGATACCTCACATCGTCTTAATTCTGTATTATTTAGAGCGTCTTTCTCAGTCTCCTTCCATTATAGTACTTTTTCTAAGAAAATCTTTTACTGTGTTCTCTGGAATTCATCCTCCATGTAAAGATATTTCCACTCCCACCCCTATCCCACACCTCCATTTCTGGCAATGCCATGGGTTATTTGGAAGAACATCCTACTGGAAACAACTGAAAAAGAGCTGAATTCACTTTAAGGTCTTCTTAAAAGCATCAGGAGCTAAGAAGCAGCAGGGAATTAGAAAACTGTAGATAAAATAACCCAGTGAGTTAAATTAGCAGGAAAGCTATTGAAAGCATTTGTCCATTCTGAAAAGTTCAACTTTGGTTTTAAAGGCTCGTGGGGTGAAGGGAACACTTACCAACCCCAGGATCTGCATAAGACAGAGGGGTGCCAGGTGACACATGGACATGCCAGTGAGCCTCAGAGTTGCTGAGCTTCTCACCCTGGGAATCTCAACCCTGGAGGTTGACAAGATGGCTCTAGACTATGAGTTTCCCAAGAACCCAAGCAGAAGAAAAAACAATCCCCTGAAAATTCATCACTGGCCTTGAATTATTTTTTTCCTCAAATACAATAGCATGCACACACTCATCGCTAAGAACTCCAGAGCAATAAGCAATAAAATAAATAAAAACTCACATGTGCAACTTCAGGTGTTGAAATGACCAGATAAAGACTAGAAAATAATTTTGTGTATGATATTTAAAGCTATGAATGGAAGCTTGAATATACCTTCAGGGAACAGAAAACCATAAAAAGGCAGTATAACATATTTGAAAAACAACCACATAGAACTTTATGAAAGAAAAACATAATAACAAAGATTCTGTGGGTAAGTTTAGACACAGTTGAAGAAATAGTGAGCTGAAATGTGGGTCAAGATAACTGGCCACAGTGCAGCACAGAAAGACATTAGCCCCTGACTCCCAGCTTTCTCTGTGACTCATCTAACACCATCATCATGGGTGGCTTCAACATCTACATGGCCAAATCAGCTGACAGCCTGACCTTACATTGTGAATACCACCCACACCTCCAGTCACAAAGCTCCTTCTCTGATCCAACAACCCATTCCCATGGTCATATCTCGAATTCTAAAATCCTTTAAAGCCCTGGCTGGTGTGGCTCAATGGATGGACACCAGCCTGCGAATGAAAAGATTACTGGTTTGATTCACAGTCAGGGCATATGTCTGGGTTGTAGGTTGGGTCCCCAGTTGGGGACATACAAAAGGCAACCACACATTGATTTTCCTCTCCATCTCTTTTGCCCTTCCTTCCCCGCTCTCTAAAAATAAACAAATGCAACATTTTTTAAATCCTTTAAAAAATTATCTTATTTTTAAAGCACAAAAACAAATCCAAACTCACTAGAGGAGAAACAATGTACATATATTAACTCTTTTTAGAAAGAGGCAAAAGGAATCACCCCAGATCCCACTCTCCAGAAATAACAGAGCATAGCTGAGCATGCCCGCCCCTAGCAGTGTGGGTGCCCAAGAGAAAGACTGGACCTGTCTTTCATAGGATGGACGTGTCCCCTCAACTAAACCATGTGCTTATCTGCACCAAGTGAGGCTGTCCCTCATCAGTGAGTTAACAGACAAGGTATTTTTGGAGGGAAGGCCTGGCATAGCGGAAGAAAGAACTCTGATGGAAGCTCTGAAGGCCTGAGTTCTGTTTTGAACCCTGACTTAACCATCACTTTGAACTTAGCAAGCTGCCTCCCCTCTGTGGGTTATATTTCCTTCTCTGTAGAACAAAAATATGGGACTCCATGGTTTCTAAGGTCCCTTTCAGTATGGAATTTCCACATTTCTAAAAACGCCCAAAAGGGACATTTGGGGAAACATCAAACCTCCAAACACATCTACAGAGGCAGCCTCCACAGCTGGGCTGTTGGCACCATCAGTGTAAAAGTCCCACTCTGACAAGCACTTTTCTCATCCAGGCCTACTGCACAAATTCATGGCCCTGGTGCATTTTTAATTAGCAGCCATTATGATAAACAACAGCATTTCCCCATTACTATACTCTGAACTCCCTTGACACCCCCATTTCCATTTCCAAATGATATGGAAACAGCTCGCTTCACTTCAGATGTCAGTGTTTATTAATACCAGGGCAGGGGAGATGCACGTCTGAACTGGCAGAGATTAAATAATTGAGACGGACATAAAAAGCTTTTTTATGTCGATATTTTTACATGTCATTTATTGACAACCCGATTCCATTTAATGCTTTCCAATTCCATCTTAGCGTTTGCCAGGAGCATGCTGGGCCATTGTTCACAAACCATTTTGTGCCAATTTCTTGGCAAGCAAATGAAATCTATCTTTTGAGTGTGGCAGGCCAACGGTGACCGTATCTGGAGAATTCAGGCTCTGATTCTCTGTTTGGTGCAGAGAGGGCCTATGTGCTCCCCTGTGCACTTGGTTTACATGGCTCCCACCCTCCATGCCTGAGCCGGGTCTGATCACGGCCTCCCCTCCTTACTAAGTCCCTCCCGCTCATTCATTTCTCTTACCTGCTGCCTGCATGAATGATTGACACACTCGGGCCCATGACAGAACTCTGTAATAACTGGGTGAGACAGACACATTCCTTGGCCTATGGGAGCATGCAATCAAAACCAGACCTCGCAATATGATATGTGGACAGAATATGAAAATCCCAAGTGACTATGGAAGCAGTATTTATATAGTGCACCTGGCCCAGGGTCAAGTACATCTGGGCATAAAGAGAGCTGAGAGGAATACCAGGCATGTGTACCTGTAGTCAGAGAACACTTGGCCCACCTTACCATACCCACACTGAAAATTTAATATAAAAATCTATTGAAAAATGGTTGAGACATCATTCTTGTATTTGATACCATGTTTCTTTGCATTTAATACAAGAGCAAATAGCACAGTAGTTAAGGACTCACTCTGGAGCCAAGCATATCTGGATTCGGATCCTCCATGAACTTTTCTCAAGCTAAATGAGAGCAATACTAATACCCTTTTTCTAAGGTAATTATAAAAATTAAGTGAAAAGGTACACATAAAATGCTGAATATGGTGCCTAGCACATCCAGAGAACTTAATCATTATAAGCTGCTGTCATTATGGTGTATGAGGTTACAAGTGAATATCTTTTTGGTTCCTTGATTTAAACAGACCTTGATCTAGTTTCCTTGACTATTCATCAATACCAGCAAGCATACTGATAAGATTAATTCCAATACTTGTGATTATAATATGGTTATTTTTTAAGGTGAATTTTATGATTTTTTAAAGAAATTCCACTTATCTTCATATTTATTTACCTATTTATTTTGAAAGTGCTTGTAGAAACTTACATGACTTTACTCATGCCTTTAGGTTAGCATTTCTGAAGTAGTTAGCACATAATAATGTGTTTCTTTAGAATAGTAAGTTGTCATGTATGGAATTATTCTTTAGAACTATAAGCTTCTACACAACTATCAGGGCCTGCTTTAAGTGAAGTCGTTTTTTCTTTCAATAATTCTGTATATGCCAAGATTTAAGACATTGGGCAGTAAAATTCATAGTCTGTACGGGCTATCAATCTTCAGGCAGCCTAAAGGGCACAGCACATTGTCAGCACTTAATAATGATGTTCCTTATCCTTAACATGGACTTTTCTTTGCTTGCACAGTTTCAGAGAAAATCTTATCTGGAAGATGCGACAACTTGTAGGAGCAGTCATACAACGTACTTGAATGTGGAAGCCACAGGCACGCACAGCATCCTCACTGTGGCCCTTGCACACCAATTGCAGTAGATTCCAGGACTGGTTAATTCCGAGTTGAATCACCAGAGACCCAGATTCTGTCTTTCCATTCAGCTATCCTTCGTGTATCACTTCTGTCCTTGGACTATTTGGCTTTCTGGTAACTTCCCAAGCAGACAAAAGAGTGTCTAAAGGGGAAAGAGGTATCTTTCTGTCCCTCGCGAACCATGTCTAGACCCTCTCTAGTTGCACCATCTAAGACCCAAGTGCTTGTCTCACCATTTTTTTCTTACTGCCCGTTCTGGGTCCTAGTGATTCAGATGCCCTCATCCCTTGACCTTCTTCCCCAATATATCTTTGTGACTCACTCCCTGACCTCCTGTAAGTCTTTACTGACCAGCATCAGTAACACACGCAAACACACACACACACTCCATACTCTCCTATATCCTACAGTTCCTATATCTGGCTTGATTGTTTCTTTTGTACCTAATTGCACAAAAATCTATTGTGGTTATTATTTACTGTCCCCCTCCTCCAACCCATCCCCAAATTTAGAGATCTTAGTTATGTTCAACAACTTTCTGTCGAATGGATTAATGATTGCTCAAAGAAGCACACGAGATAATTTCTATCATTCTGAATTTTCCTCACCTTTGTTGCGTCAATTTACAAATTTGACTTTACCCAACATTCATTTTCTCCACCTCTAATGCTGCGGCTTCTATTTTCAGGCTGCTGAGAGCTGCTGGAGAAAACCACAGCTATCTGCCGAGTGGTTCCTCCATGAAATCCTCTTGCCAAGCCCCAGGTGTGCCTTTAATCATGCCTAACCCAATTTCCATATTCGTCTCATGTTGTCTCCGGGAAAATTCCATGCTGTGATGTTATAAAACACCTCTCCTTTTGAATTGGTATGGCGTCAGATTTGTGGCTTACACACAGCCAGTGATCAGGCTTGAACAGTAGTTTTCGTTTTTATAATATGAAATTATTATATTACTCTTACTTTGCCCTACTCCTGTTGGTCTCTTTCCCTCAACTATTTCTAACTCAGGCAATCTTGCTGAACTTTAAATCAACTCACAAGCTGCCTTAAATCACTTTAACAGCAAGGGTGTTAAGGGTTTTAAAGTGTTCTTAGGTGGTTTTTAAAAGCTCTTTCTTGTTTAATTTTAATGATGCTTCCATATTCTATTATATAAGTAAAATAATGTACTTAACCTTTACTAATGTTGGGCATACATGTATTTTTCCATTTATTTTGTTATCAGAAGAACCTGGGAGCATAAATATTTTGCATTTCTAAAAATCCCTTATGGTAGATTCCTAGATTTACTGGGTCAAAGTTATAGGCATTTCAAGACTCATAATAAGTTTTGCCAAATTTCTCTTTAGAAAAGTTGTACTAACTTAATTCTTACCAGCTACAGCAATTATTTCATTACATTTTCACTAGAACTAGGAGTTTTTTTGTTTGTCTTTTTGTTTTGTTTTTCAGAGAGAGGGGAAGGAAAAGAGGCTGAGGGAGAGAGAGACTTCAATGTATGGTTGTCTTTCACCTGCCTCCAGCCAAGGACCTGGCTGGAGATCTGGCTTGCAACCTAGCTATGTGCCCTGTCTGGGAATCAAACCAGTGATCTTTGGGTTCACAGGCCGGTGACTCATCCACTGTGCCACCAGCCAGGGCATAACTAGGTATTCTTGCTTCATCATTTTTTCCCCCCTAACTGGGTAGACTAATGATGATGTTTTATTTTAACTGCATCATTCATGGATATGACATTTTTTCATGAACTATTTGTGCTTTTCTTCTTGTGAATTGCCCATTAATGTTTTCCCCCCACTTACCTATTGAGGTATATGGGTTCTTGACCATTTTGTCTGCATACTCAATAAATTTAGTGTTATAAGTTTAGTGTCATAATTATGTGTAACATGTACTAAAAATGGTTTTCCTCTGTGGCTGGAGGCAGGTGAAAAGCAACCATACATTGATGTCTCTCTCCCTCTCTGCCTCTCTCTCTTCCCCTCTTTCTAAAAATAATTAAATAAAATCTTTTTGAAAAAATGGTTTTCCATGTGTGCCTCCCTCCAACCTTGTTATGCTTTTGGCACATTACCTATCTGACATGAAAAAAAAAAAAATGGTTTTCCAGTTTGATAATTGCCTTTTCATTCATTTTTGTTTATATATATATAAACACACACACTGTTTTTTAATCTTATTAGAGTGATATATCTTTGTCTTTGGGATCTTTGCATTTGTTTTCAACCCTAGAGGTCTTTCCTGAATGGGAAATTCAATATTGTCTTCTAGTTTTTGTTCTTAATAGTTCGACATTTATAAAAGTTAGCTTTCATATATTGGCATGCGTGATGATATAAATTTTTCCTCCAACTAGCCAATTGCTTGCTTGAGTTTTGGAGTTTTAGCTCCACCAACAAATAACAGCCTTTCCCCTCCAGGAATTAGAAACCATTAAAAGATAAGAACACAAGGTGGGCTGAGAGTGTCTTTATTTCCAAGTAAAGCTTGGAATTAGATTAGAACATGTGATTTTAGATAAACAGCCAAAATAGTCAGCCTTGAATTAAGCTGCCTGCACCATGGAAACCCAACCTAGGGTTTCCCAGTAAATCCCAGAAGGACAGGAATAGGAAGGTCTTCATTAAGGCACCACAGAGCAGAGGCAGAAATTGGGAGGGAAACAGGACATGTGAGTCTGGTTGAAGGTCCTGTACAGGGTCACACACTGAGGAGAACTGTCTCTCCATCCCTTTCCCCAGTGCCACTCCCAGTCCCCACTTTCCTTCATTTCTGCTCTGTTTTGTGATGCCTTCTTTGTCATCATCATATATATATTTGATGGGGTATTTCTGGTCCAGCTGTTTCACTGATCTATACTAGTAATAGAAACAAACTGATAACATTATTGTTCTTTTCTGTTGTCTTATACTTTCTATGAAAGCTTATTCTTCTCCACCAATCCTCCTCCACTACCACCACCCACCTTTCTCCCTAAAATGTATTCATTGCCATGGCCCCTTGTCCTCTGTGTAGACGCACTTTAGAATGATTTGGTTGTATTTCCAAAACAGCTGTGTTAGGATTTTGGTTGGAGTTATGTTACAACTTTAAATTAATTTGGTAGGAGTTGACATCTTTATAATATTCAGTTCTCCCACACAAGAGAACACACAGTATGGTTCATTTTATTGAAGCCTTCTTTCATATCTTGTAGTAAAATCTTGTCATCTATTCATATAAATCTTTCATATTTCTTGTTAAGTTATTCCTAGGTATTTCATTTCTTTTGGTACTATTAGGAATGCAATATGTTTTTCCATTATGTTTACTCACTGGTTGCAGTTAGTATATAGAAAATCCAGTAAGTTTTCAGATATTTATCTGTATATGTATGTGTATCTTTCATATATTAAGTTATTGTTTTCACTATTTTATTAATGTCAATGCTTTCTCCCTTGGGCTTAACAGACCAAAGCTTTTCCATTGGTGTGCTGTGTTGCAGCCCACTGGTGTGCACAGAAAGAGACTCATTGTGCTTCAGCGGATACTGATGTCCCAGTAGTCAAGGAAGGTCTGGCGCAAGTACCTGTAGCTGCTTACCTACAATCATGAAGCTCCCTGAGGCGTGAGGGAGTAGCCTAAGCAGAGCAGCTGTGTGTGGTCGCTGTCAGCAATGAGCACAGCTGGCCTCATCTGGGTCACCCTGTCTGAGGTACTGGGTCAAACACTGTGGGAACGACACAAAAGGGTAAGAGATGATCTCCCATCTTAAGTGGCTTTCATCTCTAGGGAAGGAGACAGCCGTGTAATTCAGGGCATCTGTGACCAAGAGCTACAGAGAGATGTCCACAAAACCTAAGGGGAAAAGGAGATACATTTTGAGCCTTGAAAAATATGATTGGGTAGAAGGGTCTTTTAGGAGGACACAGTTGGAACAAAAGGCAGAAAATGCAGGATACGTTTAAGGGCTGACTTTTGATCAAATATATCTAATAAGGTGGAGGAGAAGCTGAGGGGTGCCATGTGACCCTAAGGATATGATTTATAGATACTTGTGGAAGGGCAGGAGGTAGATACTGGGAAGCCTTGACTGTGACACAGTAAGGGGCAGTATACGTAAGTTCAAAACTTTTCAGTCCTTGATTGAAGTCTATGGCATTTTGTTTGCCCTTCTTTAGTCTTATCTTTGTATAGCTCCCAGTGTTTGGCTACTCAAGACACAGTTGTCTCATTATATTCAATTAAAGGGGCCTGACTCTTTAGCCTCCAGTATAACATTATTGGGATCAATGCAACCCAGAAAAATAATTCGTCTTTTATTGGGCTTTTGTAGCTATCTTACTCTGTAAGAAATTTAATAAAAGAAATTATTCTCTCTCCAGCACGGATGGGGTGCTTTCCTCTTTGCCACAATAGTCCTCGTTTTATATCATTAATGACTTTTTAATTATTTGATCATTGGCTGTTCCCCTACCACATGAATACTTTCATTTCATTCTTTCAAGGCAAGAACTGATCTTTCTTTTCCAGAGCTGTATGACTGACACCTACTACAGTGTCAGCATTGCAGAAAGTACTCTTGCAAATACATATTCCATGAATGGAGTTCACTAAATGGAAAAGAGATCAACAGAGGTTTAAGTTTGTTACCTAACATCGCAAATTGCAGAAAATGAGAAAACAACTTAAAATATAGTCTACTTTTATCAACATAAACTTTGACTTTTTCTTCTTCTGTTCTCTTTCTCCCTCTTAATTCCCAAATTCTTTCATTCTCCTTTCTTTTCCCTCCTTGTTTTTCCCTCCTCATTTCCATTTGTATCTTCTGACCCATGAATAGGGTTTTCAGCTTATCATGTGGCCACTTAGGTAAGTTGATACTTCTTAGGCCACCTGCCCCATTGCCACTTGGTGTCGTCATGTGACTACGTTCTGGCCAGTGGGATATGAGTAAATGACGTACAGAACTGTGAGGTCATACCCTTGAGGGAAAGGGCTATGCTCTCCCCTTCCAATTATCTCCTTCCCAAGAGCTAAAATGCAGATGTGCTGTCTGGAACCAGAGAGCAATCATGCTGACCTACAAGGTGAAAGTGGCAGGTGAGGGTGGAACAAAGAAATGGAACAAACCTAGACCCCTGACCCCACATAGCTGTCAAGCCCACCCTGGCTGCTTCTACCCACATTGTTAGGAAAACAAGCCAAAGAAATGTCAGTTTTGATTAAGCTACTATTACCTTTGTCTCTAAAATAACACCAACATTGAGACCCTTAAAAATACAATGCATGTCCCCTGCCTGGTGGCTCAGTGGATAAGGCGCCAGCCTGTGAATCCAGAGGTCGCTGGTTTGATTCCTTAGCCAGGGCACATAACCAGGCTGCAAGCCAGGTCTCCAGCCAGGTCCATGGCTGGAGGTGGTGAAAGGCAACCGTACATTGAAAAAAAAACAATGCATGGCCATCTTTATGGCCATTTCTCCCAATAGGACAACAAAAAGGAGGAAGGTACTTTCTGGAAAATCCTATACCCATAGACCAAAGCTCTTCTTTTTTTAAATATTTATTTTATTTATTATGTGACAATACTTTCATTTGAAACTCACCTCCAGGAGAGAATAGCATGGACTGTGGGTGCAAGATATCTCATTTCTACAGGACAATGTATGTTACCACAAGAGAATTAATTAATGCAAGCATCAGATGTGCTTTCAGAATTTTTATACCTTATTCTAATTCTTAAGACATTATGGATGCTTGTTTTGTGATATTTCTATTAAAAATAGAGTAAGTTGGCCTTTCAGTATCTAAATGAGAAAGGGGAAGTTATCATTGGATGTCTGCCAAGAATCATCTTATTTACAAGTAAGGGGTTAGGAGACTGTCCCCATTTGGACTTTTGGGACAAAAGAAAAAAATCCAGCCATAATATTACTGATTATTATTTAATGGTACCTTGAGTAGATGACAAAAGGAAAAGGCCTTTTGAATCATGTTTGTCTCTCAGAGCTCTGAATTTTTCATTCGCTTCTCAATAAAAAGAACTAAATGCTTAATTTATGGACTTAAAAAGCAAAGGGAATTATTGGCCAAGAATCCCCCTGAAACACTTAGGGAAAGTACTGGGATAGTGTGCATTTCACTAATTTAGCTGCTAAGAACTTTTATTTCTACTTATATTTGTGCAACATGGCAGCAGACTCTTAGCATTCTTAGATTTAACCTCATGCTTTCTAATAATCATGGAGAACTTGGGAAGTGTATGATATGACATGCTGTTATTACATTCTGCAGCCATGATCTATGCAGCAGGTTTACAAGACCTCTTCAGCATCTCACCTCTTAGTATTACAACTATTTCCCCTCCTCAGCAGGAAGCCTGCTGGTTCAATAGATTCTGTTTATCAAGAACAGAGGGGAGAAAAAAAACTGAGGGGAGGCTTCCTTCTACAGAGCCTAGCATTGGAGGTGCTTGAAGGACCAAGAGATCATCTCCTTTCAAAGGCTTTTGCTAGTCCACATTGAAAATGGAGAGAATCAAGCCTCAGTTACTGATGCCTCTTTCTTACAAATCATTTGTTTGCTAAAGGAATGAAGAAAATGTTACCAGTCGATGGACAGTTTGGATCTCAAATGACTAAGGTCCTTCCCAGTGGCTTCCTAGACTGGAAGCTATTGTATGCATTGCTCTGTTCAAGTCCCTTGTGCAGGGTCAGGTGCATAGCAGGTGCACAAAAATTTTTTTTGATAAATAAATAAATTCTGTGGACAATGCAAGGAAGCATAAGAAATACTTCCTGCCCTCGAGAGTGTTCCAGTCATACAACACAATACCTAAATTAAAAGACACCAGTGTTCTGAGAAGTAAATGGTTAGTACATACTGTTAAGGACTGTAGCTGTTCAGGAAGTCAGTTCTCTAGGACTTAAATGAACAAGTCAAAGGTGAGATGGAACTTAAGAGAAGGGGCGGACAGGAAGAAATTCCAGAGACACAGAAAGACAGGCATGAGTGTGTAAGGTTCAGTCAGAGGCAGTGGACAGATGAAATGGCAGGAGGAGAAGGGAGTGGCTGGGGACAAGATCAGAAAAAAAAGCTGGGGCCTGTGTGCAGAAGGCCCTCCATGGCCAGCTGAGAGCCGGGTGTCTCCCGGGGATCCCAGGCAGCCATTGCGCTTTGTGCCATTGAAGGAGACAGGCAGGAGGGAGCAGGAAGACCAGCGAGGAGGCACCTGCTATCTTGTCAGCATGACCAGATAAGAGTCTAGATGATGGCAGCCAGGGGCAGTGGAGAAAAGGCAGAACATCGAGAAGTGCAGTGAACTACCCAGTGGGAGCAGGTAGTACCTTACGCTGGCACTGCAGGAAGCAGTTAACTGCGGGCTGCTTTAACATAGGGTGGACTTGAATAAATTCAGAAAGAGAAAAAACATGAAATAGCTCTGTTAGCTTAGTTTAAACTCTTTTTCAGAAAAATAAGTTCATTTTAAAAATACACTATAGCATACAGAAACAAGTAAAAATGATCCCCAAATCACCCTCCCACCCACCAACATTACTGTTTTTATTTTTGGTGAATACCTTTCCACTCATCCTTGTAGACACAAATACATACTAAGTACAACAGAACCCTACTGAAATGCAGTCACTCCACATAAGCTGTTCTAGCATCAATTTTCTTACATATTGTAAACCCTTTTCCCTCGTTGATGAGTATTGATCTACATATAACATCAATTAGTCTGCCGACATCGCAATGTTCGATGAATACATATTTAGATTCTCTCTGTGTATCTTACCACTAACAATCCTGTGTTTAATTTTATTAAGCATTTCATTTCTCACCTGCATAATTATCTTTTTAGAACAAATCTAAGAAGCTGAATTGGTTAGATCAAAGTTCTGTATCACTTTATAGAAAAAAACTTATTAATAAACTTACTAACAATTTTATCTCCTTAAAAAAATCAGGCATTCAGACTGGCCAGGTGCCTGTTTGTAGCTTTGTGATTGTATGTGTTTCATAAACTTGCTATCTCATTTCCACTGTATGTGCTTGTCTCTCACTTGAATTTGTCTCTTGCGAGCAAGACAAGAACCAAGAAACAAGCTCAAGGGGACAGAAGGGCCCTTAGTCAGGACTCTCCCCAGTAACACTGCTGCCCTCAACCAGTCCCCTCCCCATTATAGTTTTAAAAAGTAGCAAAGAAAAAAAAAAGTAGCAAAGACATGCTGTGTTCAAATGTCAGCTCTACTACCTTAGAACAGTTATTTAAACTCATTAAAACTCAGTTTCCTCATCTGTAAAATGGGGGTGTTAATGGTATCTCATAGAATTGTTATGGGAATTAAATGAAATGCTAATGTGAAATTGCCTAGAACAGCCACTGGCATATCACATGTAGTCAATAAAAGTTAGAACCACTAATAGCAAAATCTCTCCTCCACAGGCCTCTCCTAACCAGAGTAACATATAAGTGCAAAATCCCCTACACAAAGTCCAGAAAAGTACTAAGTTTCCCTGTTTCATAAAACTGTTAAAGAGCTGAAGTCATTCAATTATTGTATCCACACACAAAACCTCAGGATTCTAAAAATAGTAGCCTATTTAATTACCACCTAGAGGTAAAGAAAATCTTCTGAAAGGTGTTTTTCCATCCTTTATATATTATTTTAATAATGATATATTATTCTTTATTATTTCAAGGGAAACATTTATTGAAGGGGCAATGACTCCAACTTGGAAAATATTATTTTTCCTGAAAGGGAGGAAATGAACATCAATAGCTTTGTACTTCATCATCATAAATAGATCTCATAGGCACCTAGTACATTTTACCCATAGCTTCTCAAAATAAATCAATGATTTCTATATTCCTAAGCAACTTAACTAAGAAAAAGTCACCTCAATTAACTTGGAAGTTCTGCTGGAATTTTGTGTAGAACTTGGTGAGTTTTTGGTTTGACTGTCCCCAGATTTTTGGTTGAGATAATTCCAAGATAAATAAAATCTCTTGTAGAAAGCTGTTTAGCAAATGGGTGCCCTAAAACTGTTCCATGAAACCCATTTCATTCTATTTAAACCCAAAATAGACCATTTTCAATTGCTTTATGACCTTATATTTGCTTAATCTTTTTTATAAAGCTAGATATTTATTACATATGGGAACATTAGTATTCACCTTCTAGAGAGAAACCACTCAAAGCTGTTCTGTGTCTGTTGTCTAAAAGGATATTACTACCAGTGACATAAATATACAGAATGCATTCTAAATTCCTCGGAGTTCCTTGACATTGGGTAAATTTGCATCATTACGTAGGAGAGAAACACTAGGGCATTTCATACTGTAAAAACGACAGAGGAAATGAAATTGTTGCTACTGCTTTCACCTGGAGTTTCTTCTCTGGAAACCTACTAAGTAAAAAGCTTTGGTCTGACGCCAAAGGTAGCATTTAGGAACAGAAAACTGATTCAACAACTTTCCTTTCTGAAATACAAATATGCCCAGTGTTTTCCTGTCCTGTTTTCCTTCTCCTTAAGTTAAATTCTAACTTAAAGTTGCCCAGAACCTGATGGGGAAAAGAAACCCCTTCCTTCCTGCTGCAGTTAAGATCGCGGCTTCGCAAGCAAAGCATGGGCTAGGTTTTGCTCCAAAGGACCTCTTTACCCTCAAAGCTGTACTCTACAGCCTAAATTTTGTCTTTACAAATGCTACGTGTACTGCTGAGATCCTTCTGTAACACAAGAAATGCAGCAGGGACAGCCAATGAAAGATCACTTCAGACTTCAGCTCTAATCCAGAAATCACAAAGTTTGTATTGCGAATCTGCACCTGCCCAGCCCTGGGTGAGCAAGGCCTGTGAGGGTTAAAAATGGAGAACAGCTCTATGAGTTTCTAAAGGGTGATGATGATATAAAGGCCTCTCTGTATATCTGATTGCTTATTATATTACTTTCTGCATAATGAGAACTTGTGCAAAGGTCTACCCTTCTGTTGAGTGGCCTTAAGAGTCAGACCACATGGCTGCAAATCCTAGCACTGCTACTTCCTAGCTGTGATTTTCAGCGGCTTAGGTGCCCTGTTCCTTGCTTTCCTCATCTGTAAAAATGAGGATGATAATAGTAATATCTGCTTTGTAGGTTATTATGATTATTCTATATCCATCATAACTCTTCTAGTACCAAGGAGAATATATTATCTCAAAAAGGGAAAAGAATACTATTAGTTGTCATAATCACTCTGAATATGAGCTTCAACTTTAGAACACTGAGCAGGCCCTGTTTTCAAAATGGCTATTTGGCTTCCATTTCCAGACATGACAGGCTAGCTTGTAGAAGGAAAATCTTCCTGTGAGAAGAACTGGAAGAGCTGAATAAAGGTCAGACTACATATATCTCAATCTGAAAACATTGAAGAGCTACCGAGGCAGCCAGGACTTGAAGTTCAAGGTCCCTGTAAGAAGGAAACCTCTCTAAGTCTAACAGTCTACACTCCCCACTGAATCATTTGCTGACTCATAAGCATAATAAATATAAGACTGAGGAGCTGAGCAGAGAGTGGCTGTTAAAAAGCAGAGAAGGCGAAAAAAAAAAAAAAAAAAAGCAGAGAAGGCGAGTAGAGGTTTGGGCAGACTTGGTGGAGCAACAAATACTGACGTTCAGGGCCACCAAAGCAACCAGGATTTGAGATGCTGAGGTCTTGAAGTGAAAGAAAGTGCAGAGAAGTGGTTCAAACCGAATGAGCTGCCTTTTACCACTACATACATATTTGACCAATAGTAAGCAGAACAGGCTAAGAGTTAGAAAGACAGAACAAAACAGGGTGGTTAAGAGACAGAGAAATTAAACAAGTGAATGACAGTTCCACAGTGCTAGATGAATAAACGTGAACATTCCAAGCTACCAAAGTATAGTGGCATTGGTAAACACCTTCTGTTTTCAAGTGGAACCCATAGGACCACATTCTAGAAATAAGGGTAGGCAAATATGGACCTACCTTCACAAGGATGGAAACCCAACCTCAAATCAGCATGTTCCCTGATTGGTTTAAGGTGTTCTTTTAATCCGCCGGCCTGACAGAGTTAACATCATTGAGAGGCCCTACAGCTTTTCAGGTGCAATATCTGGCATTTGGTCAAAAATTTCCAGGCCTACAAAGAGGCAGTGACAACAGAAAAAAATATGCGATAGAAACAGATAGATGATCCAGATACTGGAATTATCAGAATGTAAAATAACTGTGACTAACATGTTGAATAAATTAGATGACAAGATGGAGAATTTTTAAGTAGAAATTCTAAAACTGAAGCTACAATCACTGAAGTTAAAAATTCAATACATAAATTTAACAAGCGTTTTAGACACAGTGACTAAAGCAGTCGTGTTCTGAAAGAGTGGGTGCCAGAAAATATCCAGATGGAAGCTACCCCCCCACACACACACACACTAAAAAGAAAAATGGAAAAATGCAGAAAACAGCATAAAAAACATCTAGGGCATTGGAAGAAGATCTAACACACCTACAGTTACCAGTTTCAGAAGGTTCCAGAGAGGCTGAGTTGGGAGCAATAGGATTAATATTTGAAGAGATGATGACTGAGAATTGTCCAAAACCAATTTCAAGGGATCAAGTTCTGGATTCAAGAAGTGCTTGTACCTCAGACAAGAAATGCAAAGAAAACCACACCTAGGAATGTCATCACCAAATGTATGGAGGGGGTGGATTGGAGGAAAAGAAAATGCTATAAACAGCCAGGCTATCTTCCCAAATTACCCTCAAAGGAGCAACAATTAAAAAAAAAAAAAAACAAAAAAAAAGGCAGCAACTTCTAATCAGAAAAAAATAGAAGTCAAAAGACATTGAAATGATATCTTTAAAGTGCTGGAGGAAAACAACTCTAAGCAAAAATTTACGAGGTCTGTCCTGAAAGTATTTGCCGCACAAACTTTTAATTATATTCATATTGGCTCAATACTTTTGGGACACACCATATATTTTTAAAATCAATCCAAAATATAGGCATTTAAGACAAACCAAAGGTGAAAGAGCTTGCTGCTAGAAAACCAGTGCTTAAAAAACTTTTCTTTTGTCTTTTTTAAGACTAAATGGTGTTCTTCAGGCAGAAGGAACATCATTTGCTGGAGGAACACATAAATGTGGAGGAGTGAAAAGCATTAGAAACTAACTATAAATGAACAATGACTATAATGACTACATAAAACAATAAAAAAATAGCTATGTGGGGACTTTAAAAAGCAAGTGCCAGTCTCATCTGTTGAGAAATCATCATTGTTTCTTAAGAAGCTAAAAAAGGATGATCCTGACTAGAAATACTGTTTCCTTCCACATTAGGGGCTGTACGCATCATAATACTAACTGGACCCTTCTACTCAATGAAGAATAGGACATGTGATGGGCCTCTGATGGGTTATGTAAAACCTCATCAGCCACTGTTTAGAAATCAATGTCACAAAAGGAAACTAGCAACCTGCTAAGGGCAACGCTCTTGTATTACAGAGCTCTGCCTGCTGTGTGTGCATTATCTCTATAAATCTTCCCAACAACCCCAGGTGGATGTTTTCCTCTGTTTTATGGGAGTTCAGAAAAGTCGGGGAAATTGTCAAGACTGCATAGTTAGAAATTGATGGGGGCTGATTTTAACCTAGGACAGGAAAGCCCGTGGGCTTCACTCTACCAGGCCCCGGGGGAAAGGTTCCAGTCAGAGAAATAATAATGCTAGTGCACATAATAATTACAAGGAACTATCTAAATGCACATAGTATGCATGAAAAATATTCTTCAAAATAAAGTGAGAAGATGGCTGGATGGATGAATTCAGATACAAAAAGCCCTGCAGCTCACAGATGCAGTATCTGTACTATAAATGCAACAAGAATGCTGCAATTTACAGGAAATTCTTTTCCAAAAACTGTCAGAATAGGCCCAACAGCTGTTTTAGCAGTTCACTGTCACCTGCCATGAGGTGTTCTTCAAAGCAAAACAAAGATAAATAAAACTGTAGTAGATTTGCATGTTAAATAATTTAAACAATACAGAAGGGACAGTCAATAAAAAGCAGGTTTTTCTTCCTATTTCACAGATCTGATTTCATTCTCCAGAGGTAACAGTCATTGATTTTCTACGCTCTTAGGAGTGTAGGAATTGATCAGTCTTTTCTTGATAATGTCTAGGCATCAGGTGATCTTATCTGTGCAGGAATTGGATCATATTCAGAGAATTTGTTAAACTGACTCCAGATGCAGAAAAGTTTGCAACAATCCTAATGAAACTTTTACATTGGAGCATCAATAAGTAATAATGGCTCCTTTTCTGGATTTTTTCTTGAAGCAGATTGTTGATATTCTTGAGGTTCTTCAAGACAGTACTGATAACATATGGATGTTGCCTATATGTAGAAACGGCCTTGTGAATATTTAGGACTCAGCTTCCCCCTCATTGGGAAATTACCACTTAACATTTCAAAGAGTGCAAGGAGGCAGTTGTGAAAGAAGCTGGTGCGTGAGTCTTAACCCAAAAATAATAACTATGCCTCTCATTGTGCAGTGATGCCTCAGAACAATGACCTGCTACCACATTATAAAATTCTTACCGGTTCATTATATTACCTGATCTTCAAGACAAAGCTTGACAGGTAGGAACTGCCATCTCCATTTTGCAGACATGAACATTAGCAAAGGCAGTGGCTTGTCCAGGCTCCCACAGCCGCCAAGTAACAGAAAAGGGCTAGAACTTGGGTCTCTTGATCCTAGGTCCAAAGTTACTCTACCACGGTCTTTCTGGCTCAGCTCACTTTTTCCTTTTTCCCTCCTGCTGAAACATTTCACCACTGAAGAAGAAATGGCTGCATCAGCTTCGTCAGCACATCATGCTTGGGGTTGGTCTGCAACAAGGGACCTAAATCACGTTCTGCTTCCTACCCTGACAGGACACCTTTCGGGGCTAGAACTTGTACTGGACCCGACAGTCAGATGGCATGAAAGCGCCAACTGATTTGGGCTCAAATGCAGTGGCCCCTCTGGAATAGAACTGCAGGCAAATGGCAGCCCTTGTGATGTTACGAAGGATGCTGCTGTTTACAGTACCTACCTATCGATTCACATTACAGTTTCAACTGGTCGTGAGCCTGCGGGATCTCACCTCTTCCGAAGGTGGGCTGCCCCTCAAAGTCATGGCACTAAAGACACAGCCCAAAGTCTTCCGTTCAGAGCCTACGGCCATGACCTGTCTACATAGTCAAGAAGAGTAATGATGAAGGCAGGCACCCTGAGCTACCTTTTGGCCTCCTACCTGCCAGTGTTTCTAAATCCAGCTCTATTGACAGCTGAAGGGGAGGGGCAGGACACCCTGTGCGCAGAGGATGTTGAGCACATTTTCATCATTCTTCTACCCGCTAGATGCTAGTAGCAACTCCCCAGTTACGACCACCAGAATCGTCTCCATACATTGGGGAGCAAGATCACCCCCAGTCAAGAACCCCTGATGTGGGGCCTTATTACATGGTGCTGGATTCTTTAGGAGACCCCTGATTTTTCACGATGAAACTAATAGAAAAACTATCTGAATGCACCAAACTACACTTGAAGTTAGGTATCTCTACCTAACTGCTTACAAAGGGTGTCTTTACTTAATCTCCATTTTGGGCTGAATGAGGACTTCAGATGAGGGCTTCCCTTCCCTTATGTGTGTGTATGCAGGGTATTTATGTGCTTTACTTGTCCTCATTTCTCATTCTAGCCCCCTGGACTCCTCAGTGGGGTCTATCCTGATTTATTTAACAGATAGCTCTCTGTTTGTAAGTGTCCTTTGTGATGTGTATCAGTTTGAATATATCTTCTTATTTAAGTAAGCAGAGGTTCACAGCCAGTCACAGTTCAAAAATGTGCAAATCTCTGGACACCAAAAGTTTTTTCTGAAATGCAGCAGCAAAATCTAATGCAAGGAGCAGAAGGTCACTTGTATTTTTTCCACTTAGTGTAGCCATCCCTACATTTTACTGCAGAAACACTGTGTTCACTTATGAGATGCTGCCTCTTCCCTTCCCAAAATCCAAAAATCCAAATTTTTCAAATTCTAAACCAAATCTCATTCCAGGGGGGTTTAATTTAATTATTTGCCTCTAGTATTACTTACAGATCCTTTGCTGTTTTTACCTTTCTATTTGTATCCAGTATTGTTTTTAAGACTTATCCATGTTGCTGCATGTATAATGCATCCAGTGCATTACTTATAACTGCTGCAGAATACTCCATGAAAGAGTTTCAGACATTTTAAATGTCTTTCCTGATCTGTTAGCTGTGAACTTTGTCCATGGTGAACAGAAAATCAGACATTTTACCTACTCACCTCCACAGTGGTGAGTAGGGAAAATCACCTCCAACTCCCCACCACTACAAACAATGACTTAAAGAACACCTTCACACATGTCTCCTTGGGGGTATGAGAATCTCTTTGGGATATATACCCAAGGCAAAACACTGAGTTATCAGGTGGGCATATGCTTAATCTGACCAAGCCACACCAGAATGCCTTCCCAACACAGCTGCATCCATCTATCTGCATCAGATAAAGGATTCTAGAATCCTATATTTCTACCAGCACTTATCAGTATCCATGTATTCATTTTTGCTAGTCCTCTAGTTATAAAATATCTCATTCTTGTTTTCATTTGCATTTTTCTGATTATAATATATCTGAGCGTCTCGTGATGCTGGTTAGCCTTTGGGGTTTCCTGTCTGTAAATCATCTGTTCTTAAGCTTTGCCCATTTTCACTGGGATTTCTGTCTTTTTCTTTCTGACTTTTGGGAGTTCCTTGTATACTTCCCTATTGGTTTGAGACATTGCAAAATATTTTCTCCTAATCTGTCAACTGTCTGTTAACTTTGTGCATGGTTAACAGGAAATCATACTATAGAAAGTATTAATTTTTATGTAATCAAATGTATCAGTATTTTGCCTTATGGCTCGGGGCTTTGATGTGTTTTTAAAAACCCTCACTCTTGAGTGACAAAATAGTCTCCTCTATTTTCTTCTTTTGCTGTAGTAGTTTTACTTTTCACATTTAGTCTTTACTCCATTTCCAAATAGCTTCACCTCTGAATTTGTTTTAGGTTGGAGTATAGTTTTATTTTTCACCACACAGTGAGCACTTGTTACTAAGTAATCCATGTTTCCTTCATTAATCTGGGTGCCACCTGCACCTCTTACTAAATACCCATGTATACAGGTCTGTTCTAGTGTCCTTGTTTCATTTCAGTAATTCACCTGGCTGTTCTTTTGTCGAACACTGCTTTTACTACTTTTATTGCTTTGAACTTGGTCACTATATCTGGAAGTGCTATTTATACATCTCTGTGATTCCTTTACAAGTTTAGCTCAGATAACCATAGGCTTTTATTCATATATATTTTAGAGTAGGTTTATTATTAAGTTCCTCAGAAACTTATTTACAATTTGTTCTGGGATTACATTGAATATATGTAAATTACCTAAAGGAGACTATAAAGTGAGCTATTTATATATTAAGGTTTTTTACCCAAGGATATGGAATGTATTTCCATTTCAATTAAATCACTCTATGTCCTTGATTAGACCTTACAGTTTTTCTCCAAAGACTATTCCATACTTATAGTAACTCAGGTAATAAACACAACAACCCAAAATATGTATTCTTTTATTACCATTATCTCCCAGATGAGGAAACTGAACCCAGAGAGATAACTTTTCCAAGAATACACACTAACAACACAAGTAATAGAATCTGGATTGAAATAGTTTCCAGCCCATTCTCAGCCACAGTACTGCCTCTCTAGCTACAGGCAGCTACTTTATACAGTTTGACTGCTACTGTGAACCGTGCCTTATTTTTATTATTTATTTATCCATCTATTTATTATCTGGTATGTTATTTTTATTATATTTTCTAATTGGTTTGTTGCAGATGTGGAGAACCTGGTTGATTTTTATAAGTTGATACTTGTATCCAGTGAAGTTGCCAAATTTTCTTATTAGTTCTATTTGCTCTGTTGTTTTTGTTGCTCTTCGGTACATCAATGCTAAATAATGACAGTTTTACTTTTTCCTTTCCAATTTCTTTCCTTTCTCGTTTCTTTTTCTTTCCTTATAGAACTGATCAAGATTTCCAGTACCATGCCAGACACTGTGTAGTAGTGATCATGGGTCAGTGCCTCTTGTAGAAAAGTAATGTTACCCCAGAGGGAGTTTTTCACTTTATCTTTTTTTTTTTTAAGATTTTATTTATTATTTTTAGAGAGAGGAGAAAGGAGAGAGGCAGAGAGACATCAACGTATGGTTGCCTTTCACCTGCCTCCAGCTACAGACTTGGCTTGCAACCTGGTTATGTGCTCTGGATGGGAATCGAACCAGCGACCTTTGGGTTCACAGGCCGGTGCCTTATCCATTGTGCCACTGGCCAGGGCTCTCATTTTATCTTGACTACAGTATGTGCAGCACATCAGAAAACTGTTTCACAAAGTATAGGTTAGAAACTGCATCTGGTGACTGAGAATACATTCTGAGCAGAGGCCTGTGCTTATTTATGCCATAGAAATTCTTTTCCATAGGAGACCGCCTTTGAGGAGGAAAACAGCTCAACTGTGATCAACTTGACTTCATTCTGACTTTAAGTACATTAAACTCCATCCTAAACACCTCTGGCAACAACACAGTCCTGCACCTGTCATTTGCTGTGCACAATCTACTATATGTAATTGTTTCTGTCAACCCCCCAGGGTCTCTATCCCCATGGGGGAATTCACAGACAGTAGCGTTGGAAGGGGCCTTAGAGATCAACTGCTGCTCACATTTACACACATGTAAAAGTCCCTAAGTTTGGTGCCTCATCATCTTCGAGCAAATGATCTGTCTAGGGGGGCTGATGCCAACAACTGAGAGAGCATGAATCAGACTAGGGGCTCACACAGCTTCCTCCAATTGGGCTTCATCACCCCATCTTCCGTGGAGGTTGACCCAGCCAAGTGCTCATGGTAGCACCTCAGGGCTTACAGCGATCTCATCTATCCTGACATGGGTGGGGGACCCAGAGGAGAAAAAGAGGAAGAATCCACTCCTCTCTGCGGTATTCCAAAGGCTTATCCCTATCCAAGACTGGTGAATCTGCACAGAGATGGACACGGGCAGCTCCATAGTGAAGTCCTGGGGCCTTGGTGCATCATGACCCTTCAGAAGCTTAGAGTGGGTGACCAAAACACCCTTCCCTTTCAGAGACACTCAGGTGACTAATAGTTGCGGGAGAAATGAATGAACTGAAAAGTCCCACAGGAACCTCAAACCCAGCACAACTAAAATGGAACTTCTCACTGTCTCCTCCAAACTCACTCCCCTCTTACAGTAACCCCAGTGCAGGAAGTAGAACAACCTCCATTCAGCTATTCTCAGGGCCTGTCTGGCTCTCACGGCCTGTCTGGCTCTCACGCTTGAGGAGTTACCCAGCCTCGGCCCCTTCCGGTCCTGAGAATCCCTCCGGCCACCTTGGTTCTCGGAGGGAAGGGGCCTTGGCCACGCCCTCCGGCTGCTCCCTCCGCAGACCACTGGGGTCCATCCCACATGCTATGTTGCTGAACCTTTGCATCATGCAAATCAAACCACATCTCCTGCCTGAAACTCCAGAAGGCTCCCCACCACCCTAAGCTGCATGGACGCTCCTTGGCAGGGACTTGACTACCTGGACAGCCCCGTCATCCTGTCCAGGGTCTCACCCTGACAGCAGGGCCGCTGGAAAGCCTCTTGCCATCACCATCCTGACTGCACTCCTCACTCCTGCTCCCCCTACCTGGGACCTGCACCCCATCCTGCTGGAAGCGGCCTCATGCCTACTCATCCTTCAACAGGCAGGGCAAGGGCCTCTGTTCCCAGAACCCTCTGCTGCAGCTTCAGCCCCCGGCCCCTGCGCAGGTGCCCTCCCCCCGGGCGCCTCTCCCAGGACCCTGGGCACCCATCCCACCAAATCCTCACATGTCTCTCCTGGCCTCAGTAAGAAACTGGATTCTTGAAGACAGTAGTTACTACATACTCAGTCTGGTTTCATCCCTTTTCATGTTTAAGATAGTACCCTTGACCAAGACACATGGAGTCGATTTGCGGCGGGAGTGCCCCAGAGGGACCTGTTCACCGCTGGTGTCCCGCGCTCGGCACCATGTCGGCTTGGCACATTGCAGGCCATCTGGGTGGGTGGACGGGTGGATACATGGGTGGGCAATGGGCAGATGAGTGAACTAACCAACCACAGAATGAATGCATTGCCCACCCCCTCCCAGCACTAGGGAGGTCACGGAGCAGGGCACATCCTGGATATGCTAGATGGAAGGTGGGTGGCACTCCTCGATGCCCCATCGGGAGGAGGTACGGGCTGGGGGCGGGGGGCTGTGATTAGGGCACAAGTGAGGCAGAGGCGGAGGGCCCGGCAGGGGGTCAGGCGTGCTCGGGAGTCCTGTGTGGCGATTTTCCGCCGATTTCGCTTTCGCTTTGAGCCAGGCAGGAGGCGGCGGGGCCGTCCCGAATGGCACCGGGGGAGTTGAGCCGAAAGCGCAGCAAGCCCCGCCGGCCGACCTCCAAGTGTCACTGAGAAGCTGATGTAGAGAGAGACAGAGAGAGAAAAGAAAGCAAGAGAGCAGAGTCGGGGAAAGTCCTGCCGCGCCTCCGGGCAATTATAAAAATGTGACCCCCTGGGCGGGCTCCCCAACCACCTTCCCAGCGCTCACCTGCTGCGCCTGCGGTCCGCGTCCAGCTGCCAGCTCCGGAGTCCCCTTCAGCATGTGCCCGCCGCGCGGTGAGTGCGGGCGGCCGGCGGGCCGGGTGCGGGGCGCGGCGCTGCCGAGGAGGCAGAAACGGTACAGCCAGGGGCAGGCTGAAAACAGCCAGCAGCTGCCAGTAGAGAAGAACGAAGGGAGGGGGCGGGAGACTTCATGGCTCGCTCTCTGGGCTCTAAAAGAACATTGTCTGTCTCGCGCTCACTCTCCTTTTTTAAAAGATTGTATTTATTATTTTTAGAGAAAGGGGTAGGGAGAGAGGCAGAGAGGGAGAGAGACATCAATGTATGGTTGCCTTTCACCTGCCTCCAGCTACGGACCTGGCTGGAAACCTAGCTTGCAACCTGGTTATGTGCCCTGGCTGGGAATCGAACCAGCAACCTTTGGGTTCACGGGATGGTGCCTTATCCACTGTGCCACCAGCCAGGGCCACATGGTCTCTTTTGACCTTGAAACTTTTCCCTGAGCTAAGCTGTAGTATTTTGCCCACTTCACAAGAGAGAAACTGAGGCCCCACAGGGAGGTTTCCGGTCTGGGGTCCCTCAATTACTGCTCTAAGTGAAGGCCAGATCTCAGCCAACTTCAAAATGGGGCTTTGTCACCCATCTCTTTCCAAAACATTGGGGGGCGGGTCTGGGACGGTCAGGCCACCACCTGGTCTCAGTTTCCCAGTGGTGAAATGGAGCCTTTTTTCTGGCTGTGCTCTGATTCCAGCACCCTTGTCTGAGGTCGGGAGGGGCTCCTTGCAGGGGGTTGGTTTCTAAGCCTAGCATAGCCCCCTGCCTTCCAAGGAGTCGATTCATTGACTCACGGCTCTCAGATGTTGAAGGAAGATTCTGAAAGGGTGGCGGGAGATGGACCCCAGAGGAGGTAGGTGGGTGGAGGAAACCAGAGTAGATGGAAGGCAGGGGCAGGCTGAACCAGCGGGGCAACTCAGCCAGCCCCTCCATCCCCTTCCAGGCCTCCTCCTTGTGGCCACCCTGGTCCTCCTGCACCACCTCAGTGCGGCCAGGAACCTCCCCACAACCACAGCAAGTCCAGGAACAAGCCCAGGACCTTTCCAGTGTCTCAGCCACGCCCAGAACCTGCTGAGGACCGTCAGCACCACCCTTCACAAGGTGCGCTTTTCTACGTCCTTGATTCCGCTTGGCAGCCTCTCTAGGGAAGCGGCTTCTCTGAACCCGTGGCCACCTGAAGGGACAGTGGGGAAGTTGGGGAAGTTTATCAGGAGCTGTCAGGAGACGAAGAGGGAACTTTACAAATGGCCCAGCTATTAACTAAACAGCCACAATGAAATTGTCTCCAGAGAAAGCACCAGTGGTAATAAATTATAATGGCATTCCTTTGGGCCGTGTCTACACACAGGAAAGTGGGTATTTACTTTGTTCCCTGTAGCCTGCCAACAGAGATGGAATTGTGTCAGGCCCACACTGTTTCTCTGACACACTTATCAATCCAAGACACCATTAGTAGGTGCAGTCCCTTTGCCCCAAGGGACCACAAAGATGAATTAGACTTGTCCCACACACTGCTCACCAGCTTCCGACCTGGTGACTCAGTCCATTGTCACGGCAATGCGTTTCAGAGGGTCTGTGACGGTGCTGTCAGCCTTCATTTTCTAGGGAGAAAGTTATCTAATTTTACATACAGCGTCATTCATTTTTTTTTTTTTTTAGGTTTAATGCAAAAACAATTCTTATCCTTTTAAAAGTGCTCCAGTAGCTATTGCTTTTGCTGCAGTGACCAAAGACTGATGTTTTCAAAGATGTCCTTTTTGCCTTACTGATCTCTAGTAAATCTCCCTGGAATATTTTTAGCTTGTTGTTTTATGAGTATATTAAAATGTGAGAACCACCACAAGGCCTTCTGAAAGAACTTCTTTCCCCCTTAGCTTGCATAATGTGCTACCTGTTGTTCCTTCCAGCTCAATCCATCTTAATTAAAAACGTGGCTCACCAAAGGAAAACTGCAGAGATCAGTGCTTGGGTGCCTGAAGAAAGGTTCAGTATGGATAGGATTCAGGAGCTCCAGTCTAAATAGACGCTTAATAAGAAAAACCTGACTCTTTTACTCCCAGATGTAGCACTTAAGGTCAAAGGATTGCAGAACCCAATCTGTTATTTTTTAAGATCATTCCTGTGTCAAATTTGCCAAAACCAATCGCTGGCTACTGCAGAAAACAGTTGGCAAACGTGCGCCATTCACAGGGCCATGTCTGGGGCACAGATTTGTAGTTTGGTCCATGTCTTTTATATTTTATTTTTGATTTTTTAGTTTGGTGCCCTTGCAAAAGTGGACCTCTCCTAAGAGAATCCAAATCCCCAACTTCTCTTGCAAAGATCTGAAGAACTGTAACAATGGGCCCACATTTCCAAACCTCACTTTGTTCAGTCTCGTGGCTGCCCAGGTCCACTTGAACACCTCCAGGAACAGCGCATTCATTTTCTATTGCTGCTGTAACAAGTTACCAAAACCTTAGTGGCTTTAAGCCACACAAATTTAGTATCTTCTAGCCCTGGAGGTCAGAAATCTAAAATAGGTCTCACAGATTAAAAGCAAAGTCTCAGGAGAGCCGTGTCCCTTTCCGGAGGGGAGGGGAGATTCTGTTTTCTTGCCTTCTCCAGCTTCTTCAGGGGCTGCCCACCTCCCTTGGTATGTGGCCCCTTTCCATCTTCAAAGCCAGCGACGGCCAGTTGAGTCTTTCTCACGCTGCATCACTCTGACTTTGACTGTTTTGCCTCCCTCTTTCCCTTACGAGGCCCCAGTGATTACACTGGGCCCACCGTGCTATCCAAGATAGTTTCTGTATTTTAAGGTCAGCTGATTAACAACCTTAATTTCACCTGCAACCCTTTGCCATGTAACAACATTTTCTCAGGTGTGTTGGGGTCATTATTCTGCCAGCCACAGACGGGGAGTTTACTACCTGTTCCCAAACATGTTCTGCACGCTCCAGCCTTGATTCATGGCTCATGCTGATGCCTTCGTCTGAGATTCCCCCTCCTCTGCTGGCCAGCATTCTAATCCTCCTATTGAAGATGTCCTTCATCCCTGATGAAGCCTTTCCTTCCCTGCCCGCCCCCTCCTCAGAACCATCATGCCCTTCTTGGCCCCTCTCTCCAGCTGCCATGTCTCTCGTCATTTGGACACTTGCCAGTCTTCTCAGATGAACTTGGAATCCTGGGGGCCACAGCCTAGTCCTCCTCTTTGTCATGCTCCTTAGTCCCTAGCACAGTGCCTGGCATGACTCAGGCTTGTTGAGTGGAAAAATGATCTTGATCTTCAATCCAAACTCCTCAGCCACTTATGATAAATTTCATAAGGTGTTTTCGAAGGTGCTTACAAGAGGATATCTGTGCGGGTGATACAAATTAAATCTCAACTTGTCTTTAGGGTTGTGTGTTTGTTATATCCATCAAATTGTGACCTGAACAGTTCCCCTTTAGAAGTTATAATTGAAAAAGATATTCATAAAACGCAGGCACTTTGGCAGAAGAAAAAATGTTTTCGCCAGAAGCGAGAGTCACAGTGTGGTGTAGATGCTGATTAGCACCGCCTGTTGAAATGATTTATAGTGTTTATACAATGGAAAAACTTGCCATCCAGGGAAACGTGTCCTAAAAGCAAAGAGAGAGGTGGGAGGGGGACAGTGTGTAAAGGACCTGTTTCCTTTTGTCTCTGAAGAGCCTGAATTTCCCACAGGTCAAAGGAAGAGGGGTCAAGGGCAGCCAGCTCTGACTTTGCTGGTACCCCAGGGTGTGGGGCACCAGGTTTCTTATTAATATTGTAAACTGGGTTTCTCCACGTTTTCTATAGGCCTTACAAACTCTAGAATTTTATGCCTGCACTTCTGAAGAGATAGAGCATGAAGATATCACGAAAGATAAAACCAGCACTGTAGAGGCCTGTTTACCACAAGAATTGACCACGGTAAGGATGATCGTCCTCCCAAACATGTAATGCAAATGAAAGCTGTGTATCAGACTTCATCTTCTCGCAAAAATGTGCAGGTGTCTGGTCTCTACCATTAGGAAACTTGAACAGGTCCCGCTTCAAAGTTAGATGTGAACATTTTTGTAAAAACAGGGAGGGTTGTTCACAGTGTCAGTATCTGTAGCACTGACCTGTGCGCTTAAAAACAGTTAAGGTGGTAAATTTTGTTAAGTTTTTTTAATCACAATAAAAAACAATGTTTGAGGAGAAAAGTCAGAACATTTTATATTAGGAATTAATATCTTTGCTGTGTAATTTTTCCCTCTAGAATGAGAGTTGCGTGGTTTCCAGAGAGATCTCTT
The DNA here is from genome assembly GCA_004026585.1 of Noctilio leporinus. NCBI lineage: Eukaryota > Metazoa > Chordata > Mammalia > Chiroptera > Noctilionidae > Noctilio > Noctilio leporinus. The sequence goes on from PVIW01003784.1 coordinate 151,133, forward strand.
TCATAACCGTAAGTCAGAAAATTAACAGTTTCAGCCCATTTTGTGAAACTCATTGTTTATTAATCAGAATCTCATTGATGTCTGGTCATTTTTTTTTTTTTTCTTCTAGAATGGGACTTGCCTCGTCTCTAGAAAGGCCTCTCCTATGATGGTAAGACACAAAAGTCAAACTCGGGGGGTGGGGTGGGCAGGAAAATGTCTCTAGACCCTCTCAATGGTTTCTTCCACCATTGTGTCCTACCACCCAGACCCTGTGCCTTAGTAGTATCTACGAGGACCTGAAGATGTACCAAGAGGAGTTCAAGGCCATGAATGCAAAGCTTTTGATGGACCCTAAGAGGCAGATCATTCTGGATCAAAACATGCTGACAGCTATTGATGAGCTGATGCAGGTAAGGCCTTCATCCTATCGGTGAAAGAACCTTGTTCACACGAGCCAGCCAGAGGTAGGAGAGGTGCACAATCAGCCCTTCCCTGGGGAGAGGCCTGAGGTCCCCCCTAAAGGGTGATAACCTTGAGTGTATCCCCTGGAGAAAAAGCAAATGTGAGCAGGTCACGTTAAGAAAAGCAGCCACCTGTTTGTAGACTGAGTTGTAGCACCAGGCTCTCTGCAAATGTTCCCACACATTTTCTCTTACATTATCCCCACAGCAATTCTGTGGGCTCTCTACCAAGGAGGAAACCGAAGCTTATAGAGTTAGCTGCTTGTCCACAGGCAGACAGCTTGTAAGTGCCAGAGCCAGGATCTAAGTGACCCCCGTGATAGCGATTCCTTCACGTCACTGCCGAAGGCCCCAGGACATGTATGCAAGGAGCCAGCATGCACTTCTGCAAACACACAGGGCTAGTGCCCACGTATGACCCACTCTGAACCAAAGTATGAATGAAGAAAAAGAATGACCTGTCACTGGGGGAATACCCACAATGTCCCTCAGAGACAACAAGTAGCTTCGTAATTTCTGAATAATTTCAGCACACAATGTCAATACAAAACAGAATTATTCACCTAAGAAAGAATAGAGTGAGTGCTTTGGTGCCCAGGGCATGGGATAAAAATATGGTATCAGGAATCATTGTCTAAAAAGAGATCTTTCTTTTTTCTTTTTCTTTCTCTCTTTTCTTTTGCCAAAATACTTGTTTGAAAGGCACTGAACATCATGCAAGTATCCAAGAATATTACCATCTACAGAATCATAGATGATAGTTTCATTTTCAGGATAAAAAGTGAGATGATTTAAACAGTGGAATCAACTCTACCAGGAGCCAGACAACTATGCCCAAGTCACTGGCTCCTCTGTGCCTCAGTTTCTCCCTCTGTGAAATGGGAGGGCTTTCCTCACTCTACCTTTCTTCTAGGCTTTTTGAGAGGAGCCAGTGGAATTATCAGTCATTGTGCAAATACATGGTCTTGCTTCACACAAGTTACCAAATCAAAGAGCTAAGACTGGGAGGTCCGTTGCCAGGTTTATTTCTCCAACACAAATGAGTTTCTGTAGTCAACAGGTCCATTCTTGATAGTTTTGATCAATAGCAATCCCTCACCTCCTGTTCTGAAAAAGGACTAAGCTTCCTAATGTAAGACTGAAGAATGAATTGGGTGTTGCAGCAGATGTAATCTTAACAGAATTGTTCCTGATGACTTCCTCACAGCTTTAAGGGTGTCTTCAGACCTCACTAAAGATGCATGTGCTTGGATAGTGAGAATTTCTTCTCTCTGGTTCTGCCTGGCCATCTGGCTGGGAGGAGTGGGTTGGATTTCAGAGATGTGACAGGGGAGTGGGCTGCAGGCTGTGTTTTAACTTTTGGAATCCCATATATGTCATGCTTATTATTCTCCTAGGCCCTGAATTTCAACAGTGAGACTGTACACCCCAAACCCTCCCTTGAAGAACTGGATTTTTATAAGACGAAAATGAAGCTCTGCGTCCTTCTTCATGCTTTCAGAGTTCGAGCAGTGACTATTGACAGGGTGATGAGCTATCTGAGTTCTTCCTAAGAAGCTGAGGTCCCTCCCAACCTTAAAGTCATTTGTATTAAAATTTGAACCAAAGATATACTTTTAGGATGTAGGGGAGATGGTGACTTGACCTGGTCCACTTAAGCTAGTAATTGTCATGTTGTTTACATTAGTCACCAGCCAGAGGTGCGACCATTATATTTATTTATTTTATTTATTTATTTTTTAAGATTTTATTTATTATTTTTAGAGAGAGGGGAAGGGAGAGAAGCAGAGAGGGAGAGAGATATCAATGTATGGTTGCCTTTCACCTGCCTCCAGCTACTGACCTGCTGGAAACCTGGCTTGCAACCTGGTTATATGCCCTGGCTGGGAATTGAACCAGCGATCTTTGAGTTCACAGGCTGGTGCCTTTCCACTCTGCTACCAGCCAGGGCATGACCATTATATTCAAATGATTCCTTTTATGGCACATATTTCACATTTATTCTGGATAAGTTGTTTCAAAGTTTTCATGAACAAATTGCTGAGGGAAATTTTCCTTCACCGAATGTGTTTTCTTTTCAATAGAAGAGCAAGCATTTATAAGCTATTTCTACACCAAAGTGTTGAAACAAGCATAACTTATTTAAAACTATTTATATAATTTTGTATTCATGAAATCATATGAACTTATATTTGTTATATTTATTAAAATATTTATTTTCAAATGGATGTGAGAAATACCTTATGTTGATCTAAAAATAAAATGATTGAATGAAAGTAATTCTCCTAGTTCTCTATTGGAATACTCGAAGTGTTAAAACACACATTGTGGGAAAACTGAAAACTGATGAAATTTCAACAAACTACCTTGGAAAGATCACTGCAATATTCTTACCCATTTCCTAATGACTTTAATCTCATACTTAAAGGAGCCTCATTAAGAGTAGATATGTTTTCATGCTGAGGTCCTCAACTGAGTGACTTTATTTTTGTACAACATCTGAATCTAAGATACATAAAAATGCTTTCCCCTGTTAGCCACAGCCCCATAAGAGACTGTGCATTAGACAAATACATAATATGCTGGGGGGAAAAAATATCATTAAGGGGCCTTCTAGTTAAATTATTCTGATTTTCATGCCCCTTTGGGCCCTCAGGGGGAAGTTGTCTCTCAATTACAGTGAGAAAGTCTCCATTTGCTTTCCATTATATAGAACTTCTCTTGAGCTACATGGATAATAGCCTTGCTGTGGCTTAAGAGATGTGCTTTTAAAAACCCAAACATTCACAGAGAGCCCAGAAATTAACCCAGGACTCCATGGTCAACTAATATTTGACAAAGGGGGAAGGAACATCAAATGGAGCAAAAATAGTCTCTTCAACAAATGGTGTTGGGAGAACTGGACAGCAACATGCGAAAAGATAAAACTAGACCACCAACTTATACCATACACCAGAATAAACTCAAGATGGATAAAGGATTTAAATATAAGCAGTGCCACCATAAAGGTCCTGGAGAAAAATATAGGCAGTAAACTTTTGGATATCCTACGCAGAAATATGTTTACTGATGCTTCACCAAGGGCAAAGAAAATCAAAGAACAAATCAACAAATGGGACTATATCAAATTGAAAAGTTTCTGTTCAGCTAAAGAAAATATCAGCAAAATTCAAAGGGAACCAACTGTATGGGAAAACATAACTGCCAATGATACCTCAGACAAGGGTCTGATCTCCAAAATATATAAAGAACTAATGCGACTCAACACCAGGGAGACAGACAGCCCAATTAAAAAATGGGCAAAGGACCTGAACAGACAACTCACTGAGGAAGATATACAAAGGGCCCAGAGGCATATGA
>PVIW01003785.1:0-38137 GCA_004026585.1 Noctilio leporinus
TTGCATCCCTGGGATGAAGCCCACTTGATCATGGTGTATGATCTTTGTAATATACTGCTGAATCCGATTGGCCAATATTTTGTTGAGAATTTTAGCATCTATGTTCATCAGAGATATTGGCCTGTAGCTTTCTTTCTTAGTTGGATCTTGCCCTGGTTTTGGGATTAGAATAATATTGGCCTCACAGAAAGAGTTTGGGAGTCTTCCCTCTTCCTGAAATTTTTGGTATAGTTTGAGAAGGATAGGAGTTAGTTCTTCTTTAAATGTTTGGTAAAATTCACCTGTGTAGCCATCTGGTCCAGGGCTTTTGTGCTTTGGGGGATTTTGGATGACTTCTTTAATTTCACTAGTTGTTATTGGCCTGTTCAGGCTTTCTGCTTCTTCTGGGTTCAGTTTTGGTAGATTATACCTTTCCAGAAATGGGTTCATTTCATCCAGGTTGTCACATTTTTTGTCATATAGTTGTTTGTAGTAATTTCTTACAATCTTTTGTATTTCTGAGGTATCAGTTGTGATTTCCCCTCTTTCATTTCTGATTCTGTTTATTTGGGTCCTCTCTCTCATTTTCTTGATGAGTCTGGATAAAGGCTTGTCAATTTTGTTTATTTTTTCAAAGAACCAGCTCCTGGTCCTGTTGATTCTTCACATTGTAGTTTGAATCTCTGAGTTATTTAGTTCTGCTCTGAGCTTGATGATTTCCTTCCTTCTACTTGATCTGGGCTTTGTTTGTTGTTGCTCCTCTAGTTCTTGCAGCTTTGTGGTTAGGTTGTTTTTATAAACTTCTCGTAACCTTTTTTGGAAGGCTTGTATTGCTATAAATTTCCCCCTGAGAACTGCCTTTGCTGTATCCCATAGGTTTTGGACTGTTGTGTGTTCATTGTCATTTGTTTCCAGGAACTTTTTTGATTTTATCTTTGATCTCATTGTTGACCCCTTCATTGCTTAAAAGCATGTTATTCATTCTCCCTGAGTTAGAGAATTTTTGGGTTTTTCCCTTGAATTTGGTTTCTAGTTTCAAGTTATTGTGATCTGAGAAGATACTTTGTATGATTTCAATTTTCCTGTATTTGTGGAGGCTTGTCTTATGACATACCATGTGGTCTATCTTGGAGAATGATCCATGTGCATTTGAAAAGAATGTGTATTTTGTTTCTTTGGGGTAAAAGACTGTATACATCAGTTAGGTCCATTTCCTCTAGAGTGTTATTCAATGCCACAACATCTGTGGGGATGTTTTGTTTGGAAGATCTGTCCATTATTGATAGTGGGGTATTAAAATCCCCTACTATTAGTGTGTTGCTATCTATGTCTTTCTTAAAGTCTTCCAAAATTTTCCTTATGTATTTCGGAGCTCCTCTGTTGGGTGCGTATATGTTTATCAGAGTTATTTCTTCTTGATGGATTGTGCCCTTAAGTATTATGAAATGTCCCTCTTTGTCCCTTTTTATGTCCTTCATTGTAAAATCTATTTTGTCTGAAATCAGTATTGCTACTCCAGCTTTTTTTTCATGTCCATTTGCTTGATATATATTTTTCCATCCCTTCACTCTCAATCTGTGTCGATCTTTTGTTCTGAGGTGGGTCTCTTGAAGACAGCATATATGTGGGTCATGTTGTCTTACCTATTTGGCTACCCTATGTCTTTTGATTGGTACATTTAAGGTTATTATTGATTGATACTTATTCATTGCCATTTTCTCCCTTTGTGTCTGTATTCCTCTTTGGCTTTCTCTGTTTCTTCCTTTTATTTGTTTACTTATTTTTATAGTGGACCCTTTACCATTTCTTGCAGTGCTGGTTTGGTAGAGATGTATTCCTTTAGACTTTTTTTGTCTGGGAAGCTCCTTATTTCTCCTTCTGTCTTGAATGAGAGCCTTGCTGGGCAGAGTATTCTTGGTTGCAGGCATTTGTTTACCATAACTTGAAATACTTTTTGCCATTCCCTTCTGGCTTGAATTGTTTCTGTTGAATAATCATTTGATAGCCTTATTGGAGCCCCTTTGTATGTTATTTGTCTTTTCTCTCTTGGTGCTTTTAGGATTCTCTCTTTGTCTTTGAAATTAGCCATTTTAATAATAATGTGCCTTGGTGTTGTTCTGTTTGGGTTGACCCTCATTGGGACCCACTGTGCTTCCTGAACTGGATTCATGTTTTCACTCATCATGTTAGGGAAATTTTCTATCATGACTTTTTTGAACAGGTTTTCCATTCCTTGTTTCTCTTCTCCTTCTGGTATCCCTATGATATGGATGTTGTTATGTTTCATGTTGTCCTGCAGCTCTCTTAACCCCTCTTCAGTCTTGTTCAGCCTTTTTTTATTTTCTTGTACTGTTTTGGAGTATTTGTCTACATTATCCTCCAACTCGCTGATCTGGTCTTTGCTTCCTGTAGCCTACTGTTGATTTCTTCTACTGTATTCTTCAATTCAGAAATTGTATTCTTCATTTCCTCCTGGCACTTATTGATAGTTTCCATGTCCTTTTTCATGCTGTTGTAGTTCTCAGTAAGTTCCTTGTAACTTCCCTGGAGTTCTTGGTAATTTCCCTGGAGTTCTTTGTAGTTCTCCTGGAGTTGTTTACAGTTTTCTTTGATGTGGCTGAGCTCACTGAGCTTCTCTATCATCATTCTTTTGACTTCGTTATCTGATATTCCAGGTGCCTTTGTTTCATTTTGTGTTCTTTCTGTGGATTCTTCCTTTCCTTTTGGAGATGGACTGATTCTTTTTTTCCCCATTTTGGGTGTCTGTTCTTGCTTTTTATTTATTTATTTATTTATTTATTTATTTATTTATTTCCATTCTTTCCTTGGGTTAACCTGCTTTGCTTCCTTGCCTTAGTTGAGCACCCTTCTGTGATAGGAGATTTGTGGAGTGCAATGTTGCCATCTCCCAGATTTTCTCCACTTGCTGTTCTTGGTGTGTCTTTTATTTGGGCTGTCTGGTTGTATTCTGGGCCTGTGGGCTTTTAGCAGAAAGAAAAACAAAAACAAACAAACAAGAAACAAAACAAAACAAAAAAACAAAAACCCAAAAACAAAAAACCAAACTAAACCAAACGAACAAAAAAAAATGCAAAAATAAAAATGATAATAATTATAAGAAGAAAGGGTTTAGTTGGCTGTTCACCCTTAATCCCTGACTGGTCCAGATGGAGCCTGGACCTGAGGGCTTTTAGCAGAGGAAAAAAAAAAAAAAAAAGGAAAGAAATAAAGGGAGTAAGTAACAAGAGAAAGAGAAATCAATATTAATAAAGAAAAGGTTTAGGTGTCTGTTCACCCTTTATGGTCTCTGTTTGGTCCAAGTGGAGCCAGGACCAGTGGGTTTTATCAGGGAGGAAAGAAAGGAGAAAGAAAGAAGGAAAGAAGGAAGGAAGGAAGGAAGGAAGGAAGGAAAGAGAGAAAGAAATAAATGTGGGAGAAAGTCACAAGACAAAGAGAAATCAATATTAATAAAGAAAGGTTTTATCTGTGTGTTCCCCCTTTTTGATTTCTGATTGATCCAGGTGGAGCCAGAACCTGTGGGCTTTACCAGGAAGAAAAGGAAAAAAAAATTTAAAAAAAAAAAAAAAAAAAGGAAGGAAGAAAAGAATAAAGAAAGCATTTAGAAAGGCTGGGGAAGGGAGGAATATTTAGATTGAGGACTGGGAATGTGTTATAGCCACAGAGTGAGTGGACTTTAATTTGAGAGTAGGGGGAGGGTCTTTGGTATTTAGGTGGATTGAGGTATGATGGGGATTAAGAATATGTGAGAAGTAACTTTTGCAAAGGATATGTTGGGGATTAATAGTTCATATTGCTCTCAGTATAACTCAGGTGCTTGAGATTGGCAACAATCCCTTTCCTGATGCTGCCTCTTTTTCTTGGTCAGGACTTTACAGTCTATAGTCTATATTCTAGCCAGTCTTGGTGCATGGCAGGGCCTCTGATTGTCACAGTAGGGCTGATTCTGAGTGTCCGCCCCCAGGTAGTCTGGGCCTTCTGCAGCCTGGCTGGGTGAGGGCTGCTGGTATTCTGGAGCCCGCAGGGTGCCCCCTCCTACTCCTGGTGGAGGTTCTTGCCCAGGACGAGCCCCAGTACCCCTGCAGGGCAGCCTGTAACTTTTCCGGTCCCTGTGATGACTGGCCCCGCCCCCGCAGTTCCGGGAGGAGGCCGCCCTTGTCTGTCGACACTGTCCGGGGTCCGCCTACACTGACCCGTCCCTTCCAGGGCGGGCACCACTCCTCCAAGCCAACCAGCTCTCCGCAGAGTCCTTTATGTGGCCTCTGTGATGAGCCCCTCCCTGGCATGTGTGGTGACGCCTTTGTCTCAGGCAGTGGCGGGTCAGTTGTCCCCGCTACTAGTTTAGGCTCTTTGGTTCTCCGGCTCACCATTTGGAGTTTCTGTGGAGCCTGGGGTCCTGTGTGGTTGCGCAGGGCTGGGCCTCCCCTCTTGCAGAGGCTTCTTGCTGCTGTTTCCCCGGTGCCCCAGCAGCACCATTTTCAGCCCTCTTGCCACCCGGGCGTGTGAGGTTTCCCTGCTCCCCTGCTCTGGCTTCCCTCAGGACTCTTCTCCTCTGCCTCTAGCCTTGCGAGAAGCCTCCTCTCCCTGTTGCTGGAGTGAGTCTCTCACACAGTCCCTCCCCTGCAAGAGTTCAATTCTATGTTCCCTACAGCATTTGCTCTCACTGCCGGCACTTCACTGTTGAGACTTCTAGTCACCAGGGAGCTTGGAGCTGCCTCAGTCAAACTCGTCCCCCTGGGCAGAGCCGCCACTGCCCAGAGCCGACCTTGGCCCGCAGGCCGGTTGGTCGGGAACGCCTCACCTACTGTCCTGCTGGCCTCCTCTGCCTCTGGGCTGTGCTCCCCTGTGTCCAGATGATGCCCGCTCTAATTCCTAGGGTCCTGAAGACGTCTCACGCTCCCTATCTTGTCCTCTAGCTGCTTTGGTACTCGAGAATACCATCAGCACTGCTCTCTACTCTGTCGCCATCTTCCCTCCTCCCTAGTTCCTTATTTCTTCTTTTAAAATATTATCTTCAATTTTTTAAAGGCATGCAGCATTTCTCAGACACCCCGAGTGCTATGAAGGAATGTAGCAGCGCCCTCTTGTAAAAAGTAATAATGTCTTTGAGTAGATTATACTCACTTGGCTAGAAAATTGTTGAACCATGGCTACTCCAACATGACTTACTAGTTTGACCAATAGTTGCTACCGTTTATTTATTTTTTGTTCATGGGTAAAACTTTGGAGTCTTTTCTTTCCTATCTCTTTGGCTCTGTATTCAAATGGGGAAGAGTGGGCACACATTTTGGACCCCTACTTGGTCAAATGATTATGATTATAATTATGTTTAAAAGAAAATGGGGTAATCATGATTCTAATTTTTTGGGTTACAACACTAGCAAATCAATTCAGTGATCTTAAGTTTAGTGCTCATGAAATACTTAAACCCAAGTTAAGAAAGCAAATTAACTCAGTTGAGCTTAAGTGAGTGCCCATGAAGCCTCATAGCACATTATGCAAATCAAGCAGGCATAAAAAAGCAAGAGACCTGCATCAACCACAACAGATTGCATGAGTCTCCACAAAGGGAAATAGTAAGTGATGGAAAACATAAAGGAAAATATTTTTCTTTTCTCAATATGCTATTAATTAAATTATTATACAAAGTAATGCCTTTTGAATCTACCATCTTGTTTTTGTTTTCTCTTCAAATAAATGCTGGATTTATTGTCTGAAGGTGTCTGGAAATTGTTTAGTTTGGAATTTGATTTTTATCTCTATTATAACTATAGAAGAAGACAAATGCCATTATTCTAGGGGCATATATATTTGATGACCAAAAACTTTGGGGATGGGAAATAATAGGTTGTATTTTATTCTGGCATTGCAATTGGAAAAATTATTCTAGGTGACTTATTCCTTGAGCTTCTTATTTCTCTACCTGCAAAATGAAATGACAATACTCAACAAACTGAATTTATTCAGGTAGATGTGACAAAAAGCAACTAATATAGTCTTAGGCACACACAGTGTACATTTAAAAAATACTGTTGGCTTAATGAAGAACAAAAAAGTACTTCGTGTGCAGAGTATTTAATGAAAATATAATATAAGCTGTATATGTAATTTCAAATGCTTTAGAGGCACATTAAAAAGTAGAAAGTTGAAATTAATTTTAATATAATATACCTCACCTATTATATTTAAAATATTTTAATTTTAACATATAATCAATATAAACTAAAATATATATTTTATTGATTATGCTATTAAATTGTTCCAATTTTTCATCCTTTGACCTTTTCCACTTGGTCAAAGTGGAAAAAGTCATTGCTAGAGGGCATTCCCTCTAGCAATGCCCACATTAGTTCATGTCCATGGGTTATGCAAGTAAGTTCTTTGGCTACTCCATTTCCTAACTATTCTTAACAACCCTCTGACTATTTTGCATCTACCGATATATGCTTCTTAATCCCTGTATCTTTTTCCCCAATCTCCCCCTTCTCCGTAGAAGCTGATAATTCTTCCAAGGATAGCTATGCTTCTCTTCCTGTTTTGCTTGTTTGCTTAGATTGTTATTTAGATTCAATTATTGATGGTTGTAGATTTATTGCCATTTTAATTGTTCATTATTTTGATACTCTTCTTTTTCTTATATAATATTCCCTTTAGCATTTCATATAATAACTCCTTTGGTCTGGGAAGCACTTTATCTGCCTTCAGGTCTAAATGATCGCTTTGCTGGATAAAGTAATCTAGGTTATAGGTAATCTAGGTTGATGCTTTTCATCACTTTCAGTACTTCTTGAAAGTCCCTTCTAGCCTGCAAAGTTTCTTTTGAGACATCAGCTGATAGTCTTATGAGAGCTCCTTTGAAGTAACTAACTGCTTTTCTCTTACAGCTTTTAAGATTCTCTTTTTATCTTTAACTTTTGGCATTTTAATTATGACATGTCTTTGTGTGGTCTGTTCAGGTCCATCATGTTTGGAGCCCTCTGTACTTCATGGGCTTGTATCTCTATCTCCTCCACTAAATTAGGAAAGTTTTCTTTCATTATTTTTTCACATAAGTTTTAAATTTCTTGCTCCTTTTCTTCTCCTTTTGTCACCACTATGATTTAAATGTTGGTATGTTTAAGATTTCTCAGAATCTCCTTAAATTTGTTTTTCTTCTTGCTCTTCTGACTGAAAAATATTTTTCTTCCTTTTGTTCTAAATCATTGATGTAATTCTCAGCCTCATTCCCTCCACTCTCAATTCCATATAGATTTTTCTTTATTTTACTTAATGTAACCTTCATTTCTGTCTGAGTCTTTTGCTGTTGAAGTACCCAATGAGTTCCTGGAGTTTCCTGATAACCAGTGCAGAAACCTGCATCTGACAGGTTGCTTATCTTTATTTCATTTAGTTCTTTTTCTGGACTTTTGTTCTGTTCTTTCATTTGGGCCATATTTCTTTTTCTCCTCATTTTGGCTGCCTTTCTGTTTGTTTCTGTGTATGAATCCTACAGTTTCTTCCACCACCCCAATCTCTAGTGGTTTTTACAGTCAGAAGTTATAGGGATGTATCTTCCTGGAACCCTGGGCTGGGTACTCTGATCTGAGACTGGGGTCCCTTGCTCCTACTTTTATCCACCACACAAAGACGTGGGACTGCCTGTTCTATATCTCTGTGCCTCTCTGTACCTTTCTGTGCATCTATGTCTCTGACCCTCCTACCCATCTGAATAAATGTGGCTTCTTTAAATTCTTGGTTGTTGGACTTCTATATGGCTTGATTTTCTGACAATTTTGGGTAATATTTGTTTTGCAGCTTAGTTGCAATTTTTGTGGTAGTTGTGCAAGGAGGTGAGGTGTATTTACTTATATCTCCATTTTGCCTGGAAATCTTACATATGTCAATATAAATTTTTTGAGATGTTTTACATTTTAAAAATCATTTTTTTGAGATTTGATATTTGTTTTATACTTTCAATACACCTTAATTCTGACTAGCCACATTTCATGTGCTCAATAGTCACATGGGACTAGTGGCCACTATATTGAAAAGTACACTGCTAAAATGTAGGTATGTGCTTCATTGAGATATAGAAATGGTCACCACCCTAGACTTCCCAGTGAGTCAAGTATATGCAGTTCACTAAGTGGATAGGTTTATACCAGTGGTTTTCCACTGGGGCTATTTTACTTCCCAGAGGATATTTGGCAGTGTTTTGAGTACTTCTGGTTGCTATAGCTAGGGATGGGTGCTATTGTCATCTAGAGGTCAAGGATGCTGCTAAACACCTTATAATGCATAGAATATCTTTTCACAAAAAAGGAGGATGATCCAGCCCAAATATCAGCCCAAATATCAGTAGTGCCACTACTGAGAAACTGTTTTCTACAGAATTGACTGTTGGATAGTCAATTGACTATTGTGATTTCTATGGACCTGTGTTTTATCTCCTTCATTAGAAATCTCTGAAAATATAGTAAATATCTATATTCTGTGGTAGTTTATTTGTAGCTTCTGAAGACCATGGATAAGAAAATATTTCTTGAGATAGTTTTGCCTCATAAATATTTGAAATGCTTGATAAATGCTATATTTTTTTAAAATGAGAAAAAATTAATTACTGACTGAGGTGAAATAGTACATATAAAATCAGAAATTGATGATTGTTGATGAAATCCTGTAGTGGCTTTGACTCATAGTATAGCTCTAAATTTGGAGAACTAAGTAGTTGAACCAAATAGATTTCTGTCAGGTTTGTGTATTCTTTGGTTAGCCAGCTTTGAGACCATAAGAGGAGTTTAGGGGATGCTATCACTTAGTGTCTGATTATTTAGACTAATGGTACTTTAGTCAGCTATGTTTAAGCATACATATGTCTCTTTCTCTCATTCACTTCCCTATTCATATTTAAGAGTTCTTGGTAAAGGATTTTGGGAGGAGCAAAGGTCTTTTATTGACTGATGGGCTCAGAAAGAGTCTAGGGTAAAAGCAATTTGTCTAAGCTCTGCAGTATGAGTTTTTGAAGGCTACCCATAAGCATGCTTCCTGTGATGTAACAATGCTAATTTCTTTTAACTCACGTGATATTAATTTCTACACTAATCAGTTACAGAAGGAAAAATAGTAATTATTTATGCCAACAACACAAAGGATGATATGCCATTATAAGTGGATTAATGAAAACAAAATTAAAAAAAATTTTTCTTAGTGCTAAAGATGGTGCTTTTAGTTTTCTATTGCTGCTTTTACAATTATCACAGCTTTAGTGGATTAAAGCAACACCCATTTACTATCTTTGTTTCTGTGGGTCAGGAGTCTAGGCGTGAGTCACCTGAGTTCCACTCAGCATCTAAGTAGACTGAAATCATGGTGTCCACTGGGACAACAATCTATGAGAGGCCCAGCATCCTTTTCCAACTGGTTGTTGGCAGAATCCAGTTGCTTGTGGTTTTAGGCTTGAGGCCCTCAGCTCCTGCAGGACATGTGCCATTTCTTGTCACATGACTCTCTCCATAACAAGAAAGTTTGCTTCTTCAGGAATAGTAGGAGAACATCTTTTGCTGCTTCAATTATCTCAGATTTCTCTAATCTCTAACTTCTAGGCTTTCTTTTAAAGCTAATATAATTAGGTTAGCCAAACCAGGGATAATTTTTTTTTGATTTGCATAAAGTCTACTAATTAGAGACCTTACTCATATCTGCAAATCCTTTCACACTTGACATATAATTTAATCTGTTTTTAAAAAATTTTATTGTTGTTGTATTACATCCATCCCCTTTTTGCTCCCCTCTGTCCCCCTCCCCACTCACCCATTCCCCTACAAAGTCAATCCCACCTGGTTCCTTTATACTAGTTTCTTGTCTAAACTGCTCCCCTTCCTTGTCTCTTCCTCCCCCTCCCAACAACCCCTTTCCCCCTGGACCACTGAAGGCCTATTCACTGTATTCATATATCTGGTTCTGTTTTGCTTGTTGTTAGTTTTGTTCATTATTGTTCTGTAATGGGTAAGCTCATATGGTATTTGTCCTTCAATGACAGGCTTATTTCACTAAGCATAATACTCTCCAGTTCCATCCATGTTGTTGCAAAGGGTACAAGTTCCTTCTTTCTTTCTGCTGTGTAGTATTCCATTGTGTAAATGTACCAAAGTTTTTTGATCCAATCATCCACTGATGGGCACTTAGGCTATTTCCAGCACTTGGCAATTATAAATAGTGCTGTTATGAACATAGAGGTACATAGGTTCTTATGAATTGGTGTTTCAGGATTCTTTGGGTATAGTCCAAGTAGCGGAATTGCTGGATCAAAAGACAGTTCTATTTTTACTTTTTTGAGAAAACTCCATACTGTTTTCCACAGTGGCTGCACCAGCCTACATTCCTGCCAACACCAGGGTTCCCTTTGCCCCACATCTTCGCCAAAACTTGTTGTTTGTTGATTTGTTGATGATTGCTATTCTGACAGGTGTGAGGTGGTATCTTAATGTGGTTTTCATTTGCATCTCTCTGATGACTAGTGATGTTGAGCATTCTTTCATATGCCTCTGGGCCCTTTTTATATCTTCCTCAACAGGTTGTCTGTTCAGGTCCTTTACCCATTTTTTAATTGGGCTGTCTGTCTCCCTGGTGTTGAGTCGCATTAGTTATTTATATATTTTGGAGATCAAACCCTTGTCTAAGGTATCATTGGCAATTATGTTTTCCCATACAGTTGGTTCCCTTTGAATTTTGCTGATGTTTTCTTTAGCTGAACAGAAACTTTTCAATATTATATAGTCCCATTTGTTGATTTGTTCTTTTATTTCCTTTGTCCTTGGTGAAGAATTAGTAAACATATTTCTGCATAGGATACCCAAAATACTGCCAATATTTTTCTCCAGGACCTTTATGGTGGCACTGCTTATGTTTAAATCCTTTATCCATCTTGAGTTTATTTTGGTGTATGGTGTAAGTTGGTGGTCTAGTTTTATCTTTTTGCATGTTACTGTCCAATTGTCCCAACACCACTTGTTGAAGAGACTGTTTTTACTCCACTTTATGTTCCTTCCCCTTTTGTCAAATATTAGTTGACTATAGAGTCCTGGGTTAATTTCTGGGCTCTCTATTCTGTTCCATTGATCTATATGTCTGTTCTTATGCCAGTACCAGACTGTTTTGATGACAGTAGACTTGTAGTATTGTTTGAAGTCTGGTATTGTGATTCCTCCTACCTTGTTCTTCTTTCTCAAGATTGCTGTGGCTATTCGTGGGTGTTTTTGGCTCCATATAAATTTTTGAAGTATTTTTTCTATCTCTGTGAAGTCTGTCATTGGTATTTTAATTGGGATTGCATTGAATCTATAGATTGCTTTGGGTAGTATGGACATTTTAATGATGTTAATTCTTCCCATCCATGAACATGGTATATGCTTCCATTCATTTCTGTCTTCCTTGATTTCTTTCTTCATTGTTCTGTCATTTTCTGTGTACAGGTCTTTTACTTCCTTAGTTAAGTTTATTCCTAGGTACTTTATTTTTCTTGTTGCTATGGTAAATGGGATTTGTTTTCTAGCTTCTAGCTCTGATGTTTCATTATTGGTATACAAAAATGCTTTTGATTTCTGGATATTGACTTTATATCTAGCTATTTTGCTAAATTTGCTTATTAGGTCAAATAAGTTTTTGGTGGAGCCTATTGGGTTTTATATGTATACTATCATATCATCTGCAAATAATGACGGTTTGACTTCCTCCTTTCTAATTTGGATCCCTTTGATTCCTTTTTCTTTTCTGATGGCTATGGCTAGAACTTCCAAGACAATATTGAATAGAAGTGGAGAAAGTGGCCAGCCTTGTCTTGTTCCTGATCTTACGGGGAAAGCTTTTAGTTTTTGCCCATTGAGTAGGATGTTGGCTTCAGGTTTCTCATAGATGGCCTTATGATGTTGAGGTATGCTCCCTCTATTCCCATTTTGCTAAGGGTGTTTTTTTTTTTTTTTTTTTTTTTTTTTTTTTTTTTTTTTTTTTTTTTTTTTTTTTTTTTTTTTTTTTTTTTTTTTTTTTTTTTATCATAAATGGTTGCTGCACTTTATCAAATGCTTTTTCAGTATCTATTGATATGATCATATGGTTTTTGTCTTTCAATTTGCTGATGTGGTGTATTACATTTATTGATTTATGAATATTGTACTATTCTTGCATCCCTGGGATGAAACCCACTTAATCATGGTGTATGATCTTTATAATGTACTGCTGAAAATGGTTGGCCAATATTTTGTTGAGAATCTTAGCATCTATGTTCATCAGAGATATTGGCCTGCATCTTTCTTCCTTAGTTGTATCATGACCTGGTTTTGGGATTAGAATAACATTGGCCTCATAGAAAGAGTTTGGGAGTCTTCCCTCTTCCTGTATTTTTTGGTATAGGTTGAGAAGGATAGGAGTTAGTTCTTCTTTAAATGTTTGGTAAAATTCACCTGTGTATCCATCTGGTTCAGGGCTCTTGTGCTTTGGGAAATTTTGGATTACTTCTTTAATTTCACTAGTTGTTAGTGGCCTGTTCAGGCTTTTTGCTTCTTCTGGGTTCAGTTTTGGTAGATTACACAGAAATGTGCCCATTTCATCCAGGTTGTCATATTTCTTCTTCTTCTTCTTCTTATTTTTTAGAGAGAGGGGTAGAGGGAGAGGGAAAAAGGGAGAGAGACATCAATGTATGGTTGCTTTTCACCTGACTCCAGCTACAGACCTGGCTGGAGACTTGGCTTGCAACCTGGTTATGTGCCATGGCTGGGGAATTAAACCAGCAACCTTTGGTTTCACAGGGTGGAGCCTTCCACTTATCCAGGCACCAGCCAGAGCCTACAGTTTTAGTTTTTAAGAGCTCTTCTGTATACTATCTATTCCTTTATAATAATATCTTCTTCAATTTCTCTTCCTAGGTTTTCTCCTAAAACATAAACATGTGCCTGGGAATAAACAACTAGCTGTTAGCATTTTATGCATAGGGATAGAAAAAATATGTGTAGTAGAACTTTTATGTTTCTACATATGCATTCAATTAATCCTATTGTCCATCTGGTTTCTCATTTCTTTCTTCCATCAGACTCATCAATTGCCTTCTCTGTTGTAGTTTTCTCCAGAGATGGTCTTGATGGCCCTTCTATGCTGTGCTTGAGAAGACACTGCTCTTCTCCTCTATTATACATACTATCTTCCAGGACTGTGTTAATCTTATATTCATGGTCCCTCCTGACCTTTATGTTAACATTGGGCTGTTTCTCATTCTTTACTATTAATATGGTAGATTCTCAAGATGGAAAGGAAATTATTACATCCTCAGAACATACCATCTTGAACAAGGAGTACATTTGTGTTAGTAAGAAAACAGTTTGGTCACATATTTTTTGAAGATAAGTTTACCCATTTAGTCATATGAAACAGAAACTGAATGAAGGCCTAATAAAACATTAAAACAGTCATGAGAAGATTGCAATAGTCCAGGTAAAGAAGAATGGAGAAAAAAATAAAGAAATTTCCATGGAGAAGTTCAAGGGACAAATATGACAGTTGCTAAAGAGCAGAAATAATAGTAGTTCAGTTTTAAACACATACAGACTAAGCATCTACAGTGTTCAGGTATTGTTTTTGGTTTAGTGAGCCTGATAGACAAAGTTTTGCTTTCAGGAATCTAATATTCTCAGGATAAGTGATATAGGAGATAGAGGAAAAGTAAATAATAAAAATAAATAAAAGTGTCAATGTAGGTTCAGAAATTGTTACAAATGTACCATTCTTGTGGGGGATGTTGATAATGGGAGAGGCTGGGAGTGCATGGGGCAGGAAGTATGTACGATCTCTCTGTACCTTAATTTTTCTGTGGACCTAAAACTGCTCTAAAAATAGTCTTTTAAAATAATAATAAAGAAAAAGTGTCTTGGAGGCACTTTAGTTTGGGGTACTCACAATAGTCCTGAATGAGAGGTGACATTTGAGTTGAGACCTGGATGACAGGGAGTCAAGCATGTGGAGATCTGAGAGAAGAGCACCACACACACAGAAATCACAGGTTCAGGGCTCTGAGAGGGGAGGGAACTTGTCATAGTCAAGAAAAAAAAGGAAGGCTGGGCCCTGGCTGGTGGCACAGTGAATAAGACACTGGCTTGCAAAGCCAGGGGTCACTGATTCAATTCCCAGTCAGGGCACATAACCAGGTTGCAAGCCAGGTCCATAGATGGAGACAGGTGAAAGACAACCATACATTGATGTTTCTCTCCCTCTCTGCCTCTCTCCCTTTCCCTCTTTCTAAAAATAATGGATAAAATCTTTAAAAAAAGAAGAAGAAGAAGAAGAAAGGCTGGAGAATGGGGGCAAAGAAAATAGAGGTGGAAGGAGTAAAAATGAGGCAGGGAAAATGCAAGCTTCAGAAGGTCACTTAAGGGATGCTTTATTTCTCATTTGCATCTCACACACAAGTTAGTCTGATTTAACTTAAGCATTTAAAGTTGTATTGTTAATCTTGCCTTTTATTGATGTTCCAAAAATCTGTTTTAAAGCATTTCATTTTTCTTCAGGCATCCTTTATTCCTTGAACTCATCTTTGTTGCTGCTGATTTGCTGTTGTAATGGTTGTTGTTTGCAGGTGTTCCGTGTTCCATGTTGGGTTTGGAAGGGAAGCTTTCCACTTGCACTCACGGAGATGCCCTCCCTCAGTTACTGAACTTGTGGCAACAGCTTCAGTTCTCTTGGCTTTCTTTTTATGTATCAGAGAATGAATTTCATGTTTCTTTTATTTTTGAATTTTTAAGACTTTTCCCTTATTTGCAACTGGTAAAATATGGTTTTTATTATTTTAGGCTTTAATTTCATTTCATGACTCTTCTGTTTCATCTCATATTTCTACTATTAATCTTTTGAATCATTTTATCTGTTTCCCTTATATCATTACTTCAACATTTTGCAAATATTTGTGATGTAGGCATTGCTCCATTGCATTAGGTTCTTTTTCCCATTATAGTTCCTAATTAAATTTATTAATAATATCTAAATTTTATTATTCTTACAATGTTCCCTACTCTGTGTTAAGGGCTCAATCAGCACTACCTCTCTTGGCTATATTATTCTCATTTAACTGGAAATTGAAGTAGAATAGAGTTAAATGACTTGGCCAAGATCACAAAACTTGAAAGTTATAAAGCTTAGCTTTGAGTGGGGCATCTTAATCTTGTTTCATGATGTGTGTCTTTGTGTTTAAATTACAATATGTTCTTTACTTTGACTATCATTATGCCAATTTAAAAGGTAATTAGGGTAAATTCACTTACATTTATTTGTGACTCTTCTCTTGATGTTTGTGATCCTGCCTTTATATATTCTACTTGCACCAGTACTGCTTGGTTTTTAAATTTAGATTTTTGTTAAGTTTATCTTTTTCCTTGTCTACGTATATATTATTTTCCTTTTTAAAATTCCAATTTATTTTATTTTTCTTGCTTCATTTTACTTCCTAAGTGCTAACCCTCATTTCAGATTATAACATCATTTGCATCAAAGAATGAACTAATCTTTGGAGTGGAAAATAAAAACCTGCTAAAAGTCTTTCAAATATTTTCAGTTATGTCTTCATTGGCCAGAGTTAGTCATACCCTATTTCTGATGGAAAGTTCCAATATTGTGTCAGAATCACTTAGCTTATCCTAAGTCTATGTGATGTCTAATTGTGACATAATAATATATAACCCATCACTATTAGGGAGAAACAAAGGGAAGCACAAACTGTGGTTGTGGACTCTAGATTATACTTAGTTTATTTTCTATATTCAAAGATACAATGCATAAAACTTATGTATTCAAGTCCCATAGGTTTTTCCCCCCAGAAAAATAATGATGACCAAAGTGGCCAAATAAATATGAAAATAGATGTTTTATTGTTGTTGTTGTAAAGTTAGTCTTTTTGAAGTAATTCAAATATGTTATATGCATTTATTCTTTGATTTAAGGACATGAGACATTACCTAGGATATACCTTTTGCTGGTCTGGCACATTTAAGTGTCAGTGTAATATAACTTTGCATTGGAAGAACAGAGTTTAATTCATTTATGCATTTACAAGATTTTGATACTTCTGTAATATTTAGTACTTGTTGAAGCATTAATATAATCACCAAGTGGAATAGTCCATAATGTAGGGGTAGTTCATAATGTAGTTCTTGAATCAAAGAGTGACAGAAACACAGTGGCTTTAAATACAAGAAGACAGCACAGGTGATCAGAACAAAAAAAAATGTAATACAGGTAGTTCTGCTTTGTAACAGGATTGTGTGGTGACTGTATGTGCCTGTATGCATGTGTGTATTATTATAAATTCTGGCTTGAAAGGCAAGATATATGAGTTAGACTGGTTCCCAAGCACAACCATGTCATGGAGTTGTTGTTTATGCAACCCCCTCTCGTCTGGTTACTTTAAGTCTGTTCTATCTTTCCATGCCTGTGATTCTATTTTGTTTATTAGTTTATTTTGTTCATTAGATTCCATTTATAGATGAGATCATATGGTATTTGTCTTTCACCAACTACTTTTTAACTTAGCATAATATTCTCCAGTTCCACCCATGTTATCGCAAAAGATAGGAGTTCCTTCTTTCTTCCTGTTGCACAATATTGTGTAAATATACCCCAGGTTTAATCCATTCATTTACTGATTGGGACTTAAGCTGTTTCTAGCATTTGGCTATTGTAAATAGTGAATTGGATTGGTGATTTGGGATTCTTAGGGTATATTCCCAGCAGTGGAATCTCTGGGTCAAAAAGCAGTTTTATTTTTAATTTTTTAAAGGCAATTCCATACTATTTTCCACGGTGGCTGCACCAGTCTGCATTCTCACCAGCAGTGCACAAGGGTTCCCTTTTCTCCGTATCCTTGCTAGCACTTGTTGTTTGTTGATTTGTTAATGATGGGCATTCTGATGGATGTGAGGAGATATCTCATTGTGGTTTTAATTCGAATATCCCTGATAAATAGTGATGTTGAGCATTCACCACTTTTATTCAACACAGTACTGGAAGTCTAGCCACAGTGGTCAGACAAGAAAATGAATTAAAAGGCATCTAAATTGGAAAGGAGGAAGTAAAACTGTCATTATTCACAGATGACAAGATAGGATACATAGAAAATCCTATAGTCTTCACCAAAAACTACTTGACTTAAGTGAATTCAGCAAAATAGCAGGATGCAAAATCAATATATAGAAATTAGAATTTTTGTGCACCAATAATGAACCATAAGAAACAGAAGGTAGGAAAAAAATCCCTTTTACTGTAGCAACAATAAAATACCTATGAATAAATTTAACCAAGAAGATAAAAGACTCATCCTTGGAAAGCTATAGAACACTGAAGAAAGAAATTAAGGAAGATACAAATAAATGGAAACATATACTGTGTCCATGGGTTGGAATAATTAACATCGTTAAAATATCCATACAACCCAAATCAATCTATTGATTCAATGCAATTCCCACCAAAATGCCAATGGCATATTTCACAGATCTAGAATCAATATTTCAAAAATGTATGTGGAACCAAAACCCTGAATAGCCTCAACAATCTTGAGAAAGAAAAACAAAGTAGAAGAGATCACAATACCTGATATCAAACTATACTTCAAGGCCACTGTAATCAAAAAAGTTTGCTATTGGCAGGATAACAGACACATAGGTCAATGGGATAGGATGGAGAACCCAGAAATAAACCCAAGTCTGTCTGGTCAATTAATATTTGACAAAAAAGACAGGAGCATAAAATGGAGTAATGACACCCTCTTCAAAAAATGATGTTTGGAGAACTAGACTGGCATATGCAAAAAATAATAAATAAAAAGAGAAATTAAAAAAAAAAAAAAAGAAACTAGACCATCGACTTACACCATAAACCAGAATAAACTAAAAATGGATAAAGACTTAAATATAAGTTGTGATATTATAAAATTCATAGAGGAAAATATAGGGAGTAAACTTTCAGACATTCCACATTGTGGGAGACCCCTAGCCCACAGAGATACCTTGGTGCCACAGATGAAATGAAGACTTCCCAGGCAGTTTGTGCAATGAGGGGAAGGCCAGCTAGTGTACTGGGAGACAAAAGTCTCGATAGCCTTCCTCTAAGGTCTTTAATTGAGTATGGTAAGCTTAAGGGCATATAGCATGCATGTAAAGCTCATCAATCGATGTTAAACAGTGCTAATTACAAATATTGTTCAGGGATAACATTTGAAGGAATAGGATAACATTAGAAAGAACACTGAGATCTCTCTCAGGTTAGGGTGTATTTGATGAAAATCCTCTAGATGGCCATAAAATAGGGAGGGTGAGTTCACTTCTGGGTTAAGGTTTAACATCTGTTGCTGGTACAATAAACCAATCAAGGGAGGTTTAAGCATAGGGGAAGCTTCAAACTATTTGGAATTTTCTTATGGACAGATTCCCACTGGGGGTCTTCTGACCATAGAATAGGGGCTTGTATGTACCCAGCCTTCCAGTTTCTTGATTGGGTCTAGACTTAGCTTGGCCTGCACAGGACTCCATACTCTGCTGCCATTCTAGGAGGACCCTGACACCATATAGCAATGCTTTTGCCTATATATCTACTTTGGAAAGAGAAATAAAGGGAAAACAAATAAACCAATGGGACTACATCAAACTAAAAAGCTTCTGCACAACTACAGACACCATCATCAAAATGAAAAGGGAACCAACCATATGGGAGAACATTTTTGCCAATAATACTTCAGACAAGGGTCTGGTCTTCAAAATATATGAAGAACTCAGATTACTCAACACCAGGAAGACAAACAATCCAATTAAAAAAATGGGCAAAGGATCTGAACAGACACTTCTCCAAAAAGGACATACATATGGTCCATAGACATACAATTTGCATTTTCTCAATGACCTATAATATTAAACATCTTTTCATGTGTTTTTGACAATTTTTATATCTTTTTATGAAGTGTTTATTTAAATGTTTCCATTTTTAAAAGTGGGTTGTCTTCCTGAGTTGTAAGGGTCCTTTATGTATTCTGAATACAAGTCCATATTAGTTACCTGTATTGCCAATAATTTTTTCCAGGTTGTGGCTTGCTTCTTTTTTTATTGTTGTTCTATTACAGTTGTCCCAATTTTCCTCTAGTTGCTTGCCACTGCCCACCCCCTACTCCTACAGTCAATATGTTGTCCATGTCCATAGGTCATTTATATTATACTAGTTCCTTGATTAGAACTTTTTCCTTCTTTTCCACCATCTTCCCCTCCCCTCTGGTCACTGTCAGTCTTTTCTTTGTTTCAGTGTCTCTGGTTCTATTTTGCTGGTTTGTTTGTTTTATTCATTAGATTCTTGTATAAGGTGAGATCATATGGTATTTGTCTTTTGCTACTGGGCTTATGCTTTTGTTTTTCTTTTTTATTCTCAATTATACCTTTCAAAGAGCAAATGTCTTACATTTTGATCATGCCCAATATTTCATTTTTATCTTTATTTTCACTCTTTTTAAAAACTCCTATCTTTGCTTAACAAAAAGTCACAAAGATTTTCTCCTATTTTCTTCTAAAAACTTTTATAAATTTAAGTTTTATTTTTAGGTCTGTAGGCTATTTCAAGTTAACTTTTGTGTATGTTATATAGTTAGAGTCAATGTTTATTTTTTTCCAATATTTACATACAGTTGATCCAATAGTTCCATTGTTGGAAAAACCCCTCCATTTCTCTGTTGAATTCCCTTGAAAACTTTGTTGAAAATGAGTTGGTCATATGCATTTATCATTTTTTGGTTGTTTTTGCTTTTCCTTTTAGCTCTTTCACTGTATACTAGCAGAATCCCTAGGTTCTAAAACTACATTTTACATATTTGTTATTAAGGGACAATAACTCCCCTTAATATATAATATCTTCCAAGGATGTTACTATTTATAATATGCTTTTGTGTTATCAGGACAGAGTCCACAGTGAATGTCTCATAGTGGCAGAAATCAAGGGACAGAAAAGTCACAGTTAACTACAACATAATTATTACTGCTAATATTTATTGAGGCAATTCTTTCACACCCAGTGGGGAGAACACTCTTCATGAACTTCTTCTACATCTGAAAAAAGTTTGGAAAATCTCTTAGTAACATTTTATAATTAAGAAAATAAAGAAAACTTTCAGGAACAGGAAAAAAATCATACTCCCCCTAAGTCTGTAGTTATCAATGGGAGAAACAACTGATATCACCTCCCAGAGAGGCCATGCTAGAGACATTTTTAGTTGTCACCACTTGCATAGAGTGGGTAGAAGCCAGACATATTGCAAAATATCCCACAATGCATAAAACAGCTACTCTTCCCCCTTCACATCAAAAACATATTTGGCTCCAAATTTTAGTAGTGCTGCTTTTGAGAAACCCCAATCTAATCATTCAGGTACTTAGATTCAAATCTAGCCCAGAAAGTGTCCCTTTTCCTGTCCTGCCTCTAACCCTGAAGTGATTAGACCTGAGATGACTTCATAATTTCTTTTGAACTAAATGGTAGTTACTCATGAAAAGCTATTTGCCATTATATTCACTTATACCTCTCTGGAGACCATATTTTTAATTTATCAGCTATGCTGCTATGTAAAGAGGGCTAGATTTGAATTAGACATGGACTCCTTTATGACTGCATCAGTTATAAGATGAACTTGATTTAATATGAGATCTGTTTTGAATCCATATTGCCTCTGTCACATACTGGTTTGTGTGGTCTTGAGAAAGCCTCTTAAATTTGCTAAGCTTCAAATGTAAAGATTTTAAACTTTTAAATAATTTAAATATTGAAAAATAATTAAAAATGGAGCTTTAAAATGGGAATAATCACATGGATGCTGTGAGGACTAAAGTCAAATTACTACTCATAGTATTTTATAATAATATTTACTATTAACACTGAAATATGCTCATGCATGAAACATGTTTATCATCAGACTTCAACATTATAAACTTTTAGGTTCTCCCTGTAATTCTGAAGGATACCAGTTTGAACCAATAAACACTACTCACAAGGTGTTTATTATGTTGAGGTTATTCATGTATTATGCACTAGAATAAAAACAGCTTTCATAAATTGGGATTCTTTTTATTTATGTATTTCCAAGATCACTAATATAAGTTAGTGATGAAATAATTCTTAGAAACAGACTTAAAACGATCATTCTGGAAAACATTACTGCACTTCAGAGCACAGTCAATTCACCCTTAGGGAACCTAATAAAAATTTTAATTTTGGCCTTGAGGTTGGCAGAGTTTCTCTGGTTCCATCTCTTATTCTGATGCTGATCATTAGTCCTCTCTCCTTTCTGTAAGCTAATTCCAAGACTGTGATATCTCAGATTAGTTGGTTTAATTGGTAACTCTCAAACAATATTTTTGAAAATATTCACTGCATAGGGCATTAGGAACTAGAGAAACAATGAGGTAACCAGCATGACTTGCTGTAATGTGTGTTCTTTTATGTTGATATAATATGTGGCATCACCAACAAACATTTAAATGTTCAAAACGTCGCTATTTGGGGATACAAAGAAACCTGCTACCTTAGTTAGCCTTGTAGTTTGTAGTAAGGGTGACACCAAGGTAATGGCCTAAGGAGTAGTTCCAAATGCAGTGGCTTGGTACAGATGCAAGACTGGAGAGTTGGGAGATCACCGAGGTCATTTTGGTCCTGTCAAGTCTCCACTGCCTCCTCTACTTGTTTGCACCTTTTCAGAACAAGGTCATCTCCCTTAGTTGTCCCTAACTATTCACACCACAGGTTTGAAGACTGGAAGAGAAGGTGAGAATTCTCCCAAATGGGCATAGTGGGAGTGTGCTGAACAGCCCCTAAGTTTCTTTTTACTGACTTAATACCATACTTTTAGGTTGCCTCTGGATTAATTTGTTGTCCTTTTCATCTCATTTGGTCATTCTCCTTCTCACTAGGACACGGCAGAGCTTTAAGAAAGGAAATAGACTTTTGTTTATTATAGTTTACTTAAATGACTTCATAGAATAGCGTGGCATGTTTGTTGTCATTGAGTAGCTATTTCTTTTGTTTAGCTTCAATGAATGACTCATCTCCAAACCTCACTGGGCATGCATATTCCTATTAGTCTTTCACACTGCAGCACAATTTCAATCTTAAGTAAGCTGTGTGTGAGTGTGTGAGTCTCTGTGTGTGTGAGTGAATGTGCAAAAACAAGGAAGATTAAAAGAGATAACTCTGATAATGGAAAAAAACTCTGGGTTTGAAATCAGAAAATTTAGGTATATGCTAAACCTTGGTTTTACTGTTTATTAACTCTTTAAACGTAGAACTATCCTTGGGCTTTTATTTAATTGTCAAAAATAGAAATGTTTTTAACTCATATTTACTGAGTATCTTTTATGTGCCAAATATACAATGGGTAACAGTAGTAATGTTTTTCTGCTGGCATCACTGAGTTGTTAAAGCAATAAATGTAATGTGATATGTTAGCAAGATTTTTAATCTCTCTGAAGTTTTCTAACTGACAAAATTTCATGACAAGTATGAATAGTGATACAAATGCTGTCCCTATAGCTTTCAAAGGCACAAACAAGGAGATACATATTTTGTGTTACAGAAATTTGAAGGAGCTAATGAAGTAAGATGTTTTGGAGAAGTGAAGCTGATCTAGATAATGAAGGATGACTAGACCACACACATAAATAGAAACTGGGCATAGGGAATAACATCAAAAAAGAAATTGGTTCCTCTGATTCTCTTTGGCAAGTAGAATTCATATTCTCTGGGAACCAAATTGTTTATTGATTCTCCAGGGACTGCTTCTTGCTGTAACATGAGCAGTGATTTCATTATGGTTGAAGTTTTCATTTTGTTTCATAGGTTGGCTGCCCATGTTTTCTTCAGTAATATTCTGATCTTTGTAGTGAGGACTTCATTTGCTCATGGACCAGAGGCCTGTGCCTCCTGAACATTTTCTGGCTTTGCTGCCAGCCTTTGATGGTTTCTCCAGCCATTTCCTAGGCCTGTAATACATCCATGCCACTTGTCTGCAGAAAGTTTGAAAGTAGTAAAGTTGATCTAAACATTTTTTGTGAACAACTGAGCAGTAAGTACAGTTTCAAAGCTGTTTGTGTCTTTGCTTTGCAGTCTGGGGTCTTAACTGGAATCCTTTATGTCAGAATATAAACTACTTAAAAAGTTTCCATTTTTGTCATAAATAATAAACCTGATATTTCTTTACAACATTCAAACAGCGCCCTTTGAGATGTCTCATCAGATGATAGTCTTAACCTAAAAAGAAAGTGGAAAAGTAATTCTATTAGGTTTCTCATGAAATATTCATTCTGTGATATGAAGTTTCCATCATGTTCACAGCATGTAGTATTATTAAATATCACATATGATACTAAGGTATGATCTATAACTTAGGTTTAAAATGTATTTACGGTGGTATTGAATAGGTTATAGGATGCTCACATACACACACAGAGTCTAAGAGGATAGGGAATTCTTTAATAAAGTCTGTGGCCTGTGGTTTTAAGTTTAATGGCTCTATCACACATATCGTAAACATCAAGCTATCATGACTGAGTCAATGGTTCACCCTTTTATTCCATATCTGTTTTCTTCTTTCTCCTCCAAATTCCCTGGCTTTGTGAATTCCATATTTCCCTCTATCTGCAACAACATATTCAATCA
Organism: Noctilio leporinus; assembly: GCA_004026585.1. Lineage (NCBI taxonomy): Eukaryota > Metazoa > Chordata > Mammalia > Chiroptera > Noctilionidae > Noctilio > Noctilio leporinus. The sequence goes on from PVIW01003785.1 coordinate 23,686, forward strand.
CACATTTATATTTGCCTAGACCTCACCAAGGACCTGCTGCTCCCATTTTCTTTCTGCACTGGCTGGATTTTAGATAGTCCTGTCTTATTACCTGTTCAAGAGTGAAAGCAGAGCCAAAAGTTTAACATTATAAAAAGGACACCCCTTCCCAACCCTACTCTTTGATATAGTCAAAGACAGTAGAACTGCCATCAACCTGAAGCTATTAATGCTGTCTTGGACTGAGGACAAATAAGATAGCCACTTGGCCTTATTCTTCAGCAACCCATACCCAAGGAAACCTTTTTTTGGTTCTAAGATTGATTGCTGAACTTGAAAAACTAGACACATATATCTCTAAGTTTCTAACTTCAGACTAATTTTGCTTCTTAAAGAAACAATAAAACTCAAAAGGGAATAATATAGTTGTTGTAATAAAAATTTTCATGTAATTTTCAATAATTAGACAGAGCCAAAGAGAGAGTTAGTAAATAGGAAGATAAATATGAACAAATAAACCAGAATATAGTTGATAGAACAAGGAGACTGATAATATAAAATTAAAGTTAAGAGACACAGAGCATACAATGAAAAAGTATAGTTTTAAAAATGTGAGTTCCAGAAGGAGAAGATAGAAAGAATGAAGAGAGGCAACAATTGGACAGATAGAAACTGAGATGTTTTCAGATTTGATTATATATTTGAATCATTGGAGACTGGAAACACGTATTATTCCAATCAAGAGAAATAAAAAGAGCCCTGGCTAGGTGGATCAGTTGGTTGGAACATTTGTGGTGGATCAGTTGGTTGGAGCACTTGTCCCGTACACCAAAAGGTTGTGGGCTAAATCCTTGGTCAGGTCACATATCTAGGTTGCTGGTTTGATCACAGATCTGGGCGCATATACAAGGCAACTGATCAATGTTTCTCTCTCATTCTCTTTCTATCTCTTCCTTTCCATCAAAAATCAATAAACATTTCCTTGGATGAGGATAAAGGCAGCAAACAAAAACCATAAATAAAAACAGAAATAGAAAGGAACCTATGCTTACAGACATTGTAGGAACACTGAGGAGGACCAAACACAGAGAAGAACTTAAAATGATTTAGGGAGACAAAAGAGGAACAACAATTAGACCAATAGCAACATATATGCCATGTTGAGCTACCATAGTTGTCAACCCTAAACTGTTTAGCAAGCAAAACTGTATTTCAAGAACCAAAAGCAAACACATTTTTAGATAAACAAACACAGAGAGTTTACCACTGTATGGCTCTAATCAAAAGAACTTATAAAAACTATACTTAGCTAAAATAAAAATAACTACAGAAGATGTAGTTATTACTACATAATATGTAGTCTGAGCTACATATTATAAGACATTTGAGCAAAGTCACTATCTAAAAGTACTAACTGTCTATTTTGAGGGGCAAAATAATAAGACAGAACTAAAATTCTGAATGACAGTTGCTTATAAGTTTGTAGAAAGGTGACAAAAGTTAAAGAATTCTATGGTTACTGTGATCTTTGGTTGGAGAGTTAAGATAGTGATTAATATGTGACTTTGATATGTAGGTATACCAAAATTCCAAATTCAGAATAGAAAATAATTCAGTTAAAGTAGTAGAGAAAAATTAAAATGAAAACCAAGGTAAGATAAGAAAGAAAATAATAGACAAAAAGGGACAAATAGTACAGAATAACATAATATAAATCAAAATATGCCACACAGTAAATATAAATGGACTAATTTCATCAGCAATAAAAACAGGTTGTCAGATGAGATAAAAATAAGATGTAGTTCTATGCTATTTACAAGAGACAAACATAAAACATACATAACTTTTACAAGAGTGCACTGGAAGACATGTGCAAAAATGTTCCTGGAAGCAACATTTCTTATAGAAACTAACAAGAAAAGTGAACACAACCAGAATCTTGTGTCCTTTAATGGAAAAATGTTTAAATATATTATGGCAAGTCAATTAATTGGTACAGTTCAACCAATGAAAATAAATAAATGACAATCATAAAGATCAACATTAATGAATCACAAAAATATGTTTCATATATAACATGTTTAAAATTCCAAACATCCCATCTCAGAGGTGGTGGCGAAAACCTCCTTGAAGAGCTGGACAGGGAGGGAAAGCCTTTGCCAGCAAACTGCACTATGGACCCCCTGGGGACCCAGGCACACATTGCAGAGGCAGCTGTGAAAACCTCCTCAGAGCTGGCCTACATGGAGGACCAGCCATCACTGGCAAATGACCGGCAGGGGCCGCCGGGGAGCCAGGTGCTCTTTGTGGACAGGGGCTACCTCCTTTGGGAGCTGGAAGGGGAGGGGCCAGCCATCATAGGAGCAAACAAAGTTACAGGCCACCCCCACTTTGGAGCCAGGTGCCCATCACAGGCAGAAACCTCCTTGAGGAGCTGGAGGGGGAGAAGCAGCCATTGACATCACAGAAGCACCTTGCAGGTCTTCACACAGAACCAGTGAGAGAAGGAAAGGGCCCCAAAATGCCTGCAGTGCAGAAACCCAGCTAGGCTACTGGTGGCTCAGCCTACCTGAGGATTGGCACTCAGAATCAGCCCTGACTGTAACAGCCATAGGCCCTGCCACTCCAAGACCACACAGCTTGACTGTAGACTGCAGAGATCTGGCCAAGAAAAAGAGGCAGACTCAGGAGATGGATCACTGCTAATCTCAAGCACCTAAGTTACATCCAGAGCTACATGAGCTATCAATCCCTAACATATCCTTTTCAAAAGTTACTTCCAAGCTTCACAATTAGTGCACTTTAAGTAAACACTATTTAGATCATAGTATATCCCTACTCCCATACTTTTACTCTTCCCTTATCTCAATCCACCTAACTACACAAGACCCTCCTCCTACTTTTGCTTTAAAGTCTACTCACTCCCCTACTACAACTCATTCCCAGTCCTCAATCTAACTATTCCTCCCCTCCCTAGCCCCTTAAAGCTCTTTTTATTTATTTATTTATTTATTTGGTGGGTGCACTACTAGGGACTTCACACATTCTTTATTTCTGCTAAAAGCACATGAGTCCTGGCTCCACCAGGACCAATCAGTGCTCATTGAGGGTGGACAGGGAGATAGATGCGGCTTATATATAGGCTTATACTGTTAACTTGCACTTGAGGCATTCTGACTATCCTCCTCCCCATTTCTATATAAGAGATAAGTTTGCTTTCTCTCTCATATCCCTGCTATCTTTGTTACTCCTTTGTACCCTTCAAAATGATCTATACTTTAATCAACTTAATCATTTTTCCCCCTAGTACAACAATCTTATCAAATCTACATCCCTATTAAGACTGGCTCAGTTGCAGATGAGGGTGTGATTAAAAGTGGGGGTTACCTTGGAGGGTATCAGTATATAGCTAAGTTCATAGGCAGTTAAAAGGGGGATTAAAGGAGAAAGATATCTATGAAGGTGTGGTAATTTTGCCTAGACCAGTGGTTCTGTTTTAGGAGCAGCTCAAAAATAGTGTATGAGATGGGATAGAAGGAATGTCTCTCAATCAGCCAATTGGAAGGAAAGGAGCAACACATACAACCAATCCAAAATACAACCAGACAGACCAAGTTAATGACATGAAAGCCACCCCAAGAGCAACAAGTTGAGGAAATCTAGGAGACTGCAACACTAAACTCCACAAATCTCCTAACACAGAAGGGTGCTCCACAAAGGCAGGGAAGAAAAGCAGATTAATCCAAGATAAAAACAAACAACAACGGACACCCAAAATGGGTGCAGAATAGATAGGGAGATGTTAAGAACAGTACAGGAAAAGGTAAAATCAAAGAATTTACATGCATGACCCATGGGCATGAACTAAGAGGATTGGGGTTACTGAACGGAGGAGGGTACTAAAGATCCCTGCCTATACCATGTAGATTTAATTGATGTTTTCCTTCAAGATCCTAGTGCATACCCTGAAAATACTAGTAAGCAACCTTTAAGAAATGGACTGGAACATTGCATAATAAACCCCTTGGTATTGGTGCTGATGGCAGCCTGGTCTCCCTTCCCCTGATCCCCATCTGTAATACTGACAGAAGAAGTCTTACCAACTTCTTCTTCTTGTTGATAAGACTTCCCCCCTGGAAGTCTTACCAACACAGCTCCTCTTTTTTGGATTTCATTTTCATGGAGACCTCTGGCTGATAGAGGATACTGGGCCTACTTTCTACAGACAAGTGCTAGTGTTTGTCATTCTTATTATATGGGAAAGGTGAAGAAAGAAATAGAAAATAAGCACAAAGACAATTAGATAAAACACAGTGTAAATTTTAAAGGCTGGATGGAATTTTGCTGAACATCCTGCATTTTAAAAGCTCATTAGCTTAGCTCTAAAATTAAAAAAGCATGTTTCATTTTCTGAAATAAACACAATTATTTTTGTAACTACAAAACATTTTTAAAGTCATTTCAAAGGCTTGACAAGTTTAACCAAACTTCTTAAAAACCATTCTGTCACCCAAGGGCAGTGCAACATAACAGAAGAACAAGATGTGCATAAAATGTTTCATTAAATAAGTGCAATTGGCAAAACTCTTTATCCACCCCCTCACAGCACCAGGCACACCCTCCAAACAAGGCAGACAATAAATAGGAACAACATGGTGAGGCTTTGCTCATGCAACACATCTGTTCATAGTCAGACCATGTTTTATATTTGGGCATAACAAGTTTGGATTGTCTTTATGTACAGCAACAGCAGTGTAATGAATGTTGTTTGAATTCTGAATTGTATAAATACTGAGACATGTTGATTTGCGAAGAGAAAACAAGGCATGTGAAAATTGGCAAAATACCCATTTTAAGAATTATAGATGCTCTTATTTAAAAAAAAAAAAAAAAAAAAAAAAAAAAAAAAAAAAAAAAAAAAAAAAAAAAAAAAAAAAAAAAAAAAAAAAAAAAAAAAAAAAAAAAAAAAAAAAAAAAAAAAAAAAAAAAAAAAAAAAAAAAAAAAAAAAAAAAAAAAAAAAAAAAAAAAAAAAAAAAAAAAAGACAAGAACTCAAATGGCAGACCACCCATGAAGTAGCATTAAGATATAAACAACATGGAAAAAGAGACAATTCTCTAGCCAGTACAATTTTTAAAAGCATTAACTTTAAAAATCCTTTGGTTTAATCCAATGACCTTAAAATATTTCCTCAAATTACAGACTCCTTTTGTATATTCAGCAGAAGTCTCCTCACATATATGAAATGAACTAGGATAATTTTAAAAGGATAATAATAATAATTGCTAGTATATATGACATCTTCTATGAACCAAACAGAAGTGACATATATGTACTTTATGTAATCCTATAAATTAAACCCTATGAAATAAATATTAAATAAAACATACCCTCATTTATCAGATTAAAAAACTGAGGGGAAGAGACTAAATAGATTAAATAAAGTCACATAACAAGATTACCAGTAAAGGTAGGATTCAAACTCAGGCCTATCTGTTTCTAAGACATGTGGCCTTGTCACCATAATGCCCTGACCTTCCATAACTCCTTTTTCCTGGTGGGTAAATGAATGAAATTCATCCTTAACAACAACAACAACAACAAAACACAATACCCAAAATAAGGTCTCAGTTCCTAGAAGAAGGAATTTTATTGCCATAATCTTCCAATAAAACAAATAAGCAATTAAACTGGGAAAATGTGCACTTAATTTAAAAGACACAAAAAGAGGAAAACATCCAACAATAATTCAAAATAAATTTGTCTCAAGCAAGAAAAAAATAATAGAGTAATCCAAATGTTTCTGTCTACAGTTAGTTATATGCCGAAGTAATAAATGTACCTGGCTCCAAAGAAAGTCTAATTAAATATAGGTAAATGTCTTTTACCTCTATATTCCTCAGATGATTCCAAACACCAATAATCATTCTTTCCCTGCTCCTACCGCACTCAATACTTCATTGACTCATTGGTTATTTTACTTTGTGTTGTTAATTTTCTGTTATATGTACAGGTCTTTACAGTGAGATTTAAGCTCCTCACAGGAGGCAAGTATATCTTGTACTTCTTTGTATGTCCCCTAATGCTGTGCACACAATAAGTGCTCAATTCATTGGCCTAATTCAGGGCAAGGCTCTGACACTAAAATTATCTAGACACCAATTTTGACTTACAGGATGAGATACATATTCTAGTTACCTGGACAATCCTTAAGACTTTTTGCCATGTAACTCACAGTTTTGGCAAATAGTTTCCAATACTTTTTAGTGGATATCATCCATTGTTCCTTACTAGGTAAATCACTGTCACTGAGCGCAGCAGATGAAGCTTGCTTTCTTTTTAAATGAAATGTGCTTTTCAAAAGTTGTATTTCAGTTTAGTTTCTGCCATTCCAGAATGCATCAAGGAACCTCTAAGGAGTACAACAGGTGGCATGATTCACTGCCAAACAGAAAAGGTCATGACTGGACAGGTAAAAAGAGGGGAGTGGACCAGAGCCTGAAAAACTTCATCATACAGAATAAATGTAGGGATAGTAGACCCTTAAAGCCATGAATCAGAGTCACTAGAAAAATTAAAAAATAAAAATAAAAAAAAAAGAGGAAGGAAGAGGCAAAGTGAATCAAGACTTGAAGATCTGTGAGAGTTAAGATTTAAGATGTTAATTGAATGACTGAAGGAATGAAAGCACAATATAAGAGACCTTGTACTTCACTGCACTTGAGAGAGCAGAAGCATGATGACAGGATAATAAAATGGGGTGGAAGGTTAGAATAAAGAGACACTTAAAAAATACAATTAGGCTGAAACAACCAAAAGTTCTTTGGGAGACCTACAGAAACTCTGAACATGTTATATAGCCTTAGAAAATTCCCAAGAAGTTTTGGCAAGAGCTGGCTACCAAGCAATATATTAAAAGTGATGGTTGCATTGTGCCTCTCAGAATTATCCAGGTGGCTGAATGAAAAAGGGGTGCACCATTTAACAAACTATTTCACCAGCTGTCTCTGTGTGGATTTTGAAGCTGCCAAACTGCATATGGATGGCGCATTGGCCTCCACAGTTGCACAAGCGCAGTGAGCCACTGTTGAGAGCAGATGTGCTGCGTTTGCACGGCATCCACAGTGGCTAGAGGGCTGCTCACTTCCTCAAAGGATGCTGGGTGCACCAGCTGCTGGTGACAGCCATAGAATTTGATAGGTTCTGCCCTGTAATTTTTAACTGCTGCCTACTTTTAAAAATCAGAGCTCCAAATAATGCAGGAGCTAACAAGTTTGCAAAGGAAATGCTCTTGCTGTATGAAAACAAGAGCAGCTGGATATCCAACTGTGTAAAGAAATGCAGAGAGCTCTTCTTTTCCCTCAAATTGATATTACTCACTTGGCTTTTATAGAGTTGAAAGCATATGCTTAAGTATAACTACTCAACAACTCAGCCCAATTTCCACATCACAGCCATATAAATAGTACATTGAATTCCACCTAGGCAGTTATTATGAGACTCTGTGCCTAGATACTTATTATGAGCATTATTGTTAAAAAATGGGTCTGGTGGTAACATTGTAAAATTAATTTGTAAAATGAAATGATTCATATATATATAAATATGTATAATACAATAAATAAAGTATATAAAGCAAATGTCAAGTAATCATCACCCAGACTAAGAAAAAATATCACCAGTACAATTCAAGTGTCTCTCTATATCCCTGCACATTTGTAAGCCCCCCAACTATCTATACAACTTGAGGAGACCGTGCTAAATGAAAATGCAAGGACCCTCATTCAAAATCAAATCATCAAGAATTTTAAGATGAACACAGAAGAGCATTAAACCAAGTGTAGGGTATTTCTAAACATAGTCCTGTGCAACTACACAAATCATCCAAACAGAGACAAGTTGCTGAACTGAATTTTCTAGATATGAATGCCATAGTTCCTCTAGGCTTAATTGCATATGCATTAAGTACATTCTGTACTTTGGATGTTTGGAATTTTTAAAATTTTATTTTATTGTTGTTTTATTACATTCATCCCCTTTCTCCTTTCCTCTGTCCGCTTCCCCACCCACCCACTCCCCTCTAAAGTCAATCCCACTTGTTGTCCATGTCCATGGTTCTTCCATACTAGTTCCTTGACTAAACTGCTCCCCTTCTTTGCCTCCTTCTCTCTCCTCCAACCTCCCTTCTCCCATCTGCCCATTGGAGATCTATTCATTGTATTCATGTATCTGGTTCTGTTTTGCTTATTTGTTTATTTGTTTTGCTCATTAATGTCCTGTAATGGGTGAGATCATATGGTATTTGTCTTTCACTGACTGGCTTATTTCACTAAGCATAATACTTTCTAGTTCCATCCATGTTGTTGCAAAGGTTAGGAGTTCCTTCTTTCTTTCTGCTGTGTAGATTGTGTAAATGTACCAAAGTGTTTTGATCCAATCATCCACTGATGGGCACTTAGGCTGTTTCTAGCACTTGGTTATTATAAATAGTGCTACTATGAACATAGGGGTACATAGATTCTTATGAATTGTTGTTTCAGGGTTCTTCGGGTATAGTCCTAGTAATGAAATTGCTGGATCAAAAGGCAGTTCCAGTTTTAGTGTTTGAAGGAAACTCTATACTGTTTTCCATAGTGGCTGCACCATCCTACATTCCCACCAACAGTGCACCAGGGATCCCGTTGCCCCACATCCTCACCTACACTTGTTTGTTGATTTGTTGATGATTGCCATTCTGACAGGTGTGAGGTGGTATCTTACTGTGTTTTTAATTTGCATCTCTCTGATGGCTAGTGAGGTTGAGCATTCCTTCATATGCCTTTGGGCCCTTTGTATATCTCCCTCAGTGAGTTGTCTGTTCATGTACTTTGCCCATTCTTTAATTGGGCTATCTCCCTGGAGTTGAGTCTCATTAGTAATTTATATATTTTGGATATCAAACCCTTGTCTGAGGTATCATTGGCAAATATATTTTTCCATACAGTTGGCTCCCTTTTAATTTTGCTAATGTTTTCTTTTTCTTTCTTTTTTTTTTTTATTAAAGATTTTATTTCATTATTTTTAGAAAGAGGGGAAGGGAGAGAGGCAGAGAGGGAGAGAGATATCAATGTATGGTTGCGTTTCATTTGCCTCCAGCCACAGACCTGATTGGAGACCTGGTTTGCAACCTGGTTATGTGCCCTGGCTGGGGAATCGAACCTGCGACCTTTGGGTTCGCAGGCCGGCGCCTTAACCACTGTGCTACCAGCCAGGGCTAATGTTTTCTTTAGCTGAACAGAAACTTTTCAATTTGATATAGTCCCATTTGTTGATTTGTTCTTTTATTTTCTTTGCCCTTGGCAAAATAAACATATTTCTGCATAGAATATCTAAAAGTTTACTGCTTATATTTCTCTCCAGGACATTTATGGTGGCCCTGCTTATGTTTAAGTTCTTTATCCATCTTGAGTTTATTCTGGTGTATGGTGTAAGATTGTCTAGTTTTATTATTATTATTATTATTTTAATTTTATTATTGTTGTATTACATCCATCCCCATTTTGCTCCCCTCTGTCCCCTTCCCCATCCACCCATTCCCCTCAAAGTCAATCCCACCTGTTGTCCATGTCCATGGTTCCTTTATATTAGTTTCTTGTCTAAGCTGCTTTATTATTATTATTTTTGCATGTCCCTGTCCATTTCTTCCAACACTACTTGTTGAAGAGACTGTTTTTACTCCATTTTATGTTCCTTCTCCCTTTGTTGAATATTAATTGACCATAGAGTCCTAGGTTTATATCTCAGCTCTCTATTTGTTCCATTGATCTTTATGGCTATTGTTATGCCAGTACCTGACTGTCTTGATGAGAGTAGCCATGTAGTATAGTTTGATGTCTGGTATTGTGATTCCTTCTATCTTGTTCTTCTTTCTCAAGATTGCTGTGGCTATTCATGGGCATTTTTGGCTCCACATACATTTTTGAAGAATTTTTTCTATTTCTGTGAAGTCTGCCATTGGTATTTTAATTGGGATTGCATTGAATCTATAGATTGCTATGGGTAGTATAGACATTTTAATGATGTTCATTTTCCCCATCCATGAACATGGTATATGCTTCCATTTATTTGTATCTTCCTTGATTTCTGTCTTCAATGTTCTGTAATTTTCTGAATATAGATCTTTTATCTTCTTGCTTAAGTTTCTTCCAAAGTACTTTATTTTTCTTGTTGCTATGGTAAATGGGATTTGTTTTCTAGCTTCTATCTCTGATGTTTTATTATTGGTGTACAAAAATGCTTTTGATTTCTGGGTATTGACTTTATATCCAGCTATTTTGCTAAATTTGCTTATTAGGTCAAGTAAGATTTTGGTGGAGCCTATCGGGTTTTGTATGTACACTATCATATCATCTGCAAATAATGACAGTTTGACTTCCTCCTTTCCAATTTGGATACCTTTGATTTCTTTTTCTTCTCTGATGGCTATGGCTAGAACTTCCAAAAGGATATTGAACAGAAGTGGAGAAATTGGCCAGCCTTATCTTGTTCCTGATCTTAGGGGGAAAACTTTTAGTTTTTGCCCATTGAGTAGGATGTTGGCTTCAGGTTTCTCTTATATGGTCTTTAGGATGTTGAGGTATGCTCCCTCTATTCCCATTTTGCTGAGTGTTTTTATCATAAATGGTTGCTGTACTTCATCAAATGCTTTTTCAGCATCTATTGATATGTTCATATGGTTTTTGTCTTTCATTTTGTTGATGTGGTGTATTACATTTCTTGTACCATCCTTGCATCCCTGGGATGAAACCCACTTGATCATGGTGTATGATCTTTTGAATGTATTGCAGGATCTGGTTGGCCAATATTTGGTTGAGAATCTTAGCATCTATGTTCATCAGAGATATTGGCCTGTAGTTTTCTTTCTTAGTTGTGTCTTGACCTGGTTTGGGGATTAGAATAATATTGGCCTCACAGAAAGAGTTTGGGAATCTTCCCTCTTGTTGGATTTTTTGAAATAGGTTGAGAAGGACAGGAGTTAGTTCTTCATTAAATGTTTTGTAGAATTCACCTGTGTAGCTATCTGGTCTGGGGCTCATGTGCTTTGGGAGATTTTGGATTACTTCTTCAATTTCACTAGTTGTTTTTGGTCTATTTAGAGTTTCTTCTTCTTCTGGATTCAGTTTTGGTAGATTATACATTTCCAGAAAGTTGTCCACTTCACCCAGGTTGTCATATTTCTTGTCATATAGTTGTTTATAGTAGTTTGTTACAATCATTTGTATTTCTAAAGTATTAGTTGTGATTTCTCCTCTGTCATTTCTGATTCTGTTTATTTGGGTTCTCTCTTTCTCTTGATGAATCTGGTTAAAGGCTTGTCAAGTCTGTTTATTTTTTCAAGGAACTAGCTCCTGGACTTGTTGATTCTTCAAATTGTAGTTTGAGTCTCTAAGTTATTTAATTCTGCTCTGATCTTAATGATTTCCTTCCTTCTACTTTCTCTGGGCTTTGTTTGTTGTTGCTCCTCTAGTTCTTGCAGCTTTATGGTTGGGTTGTTTTTATAAGCTTCTTCTGACCTTTTTAGGTAGGCCTGTATTGCTATTAATTTCCCTCTGAGGATTGCCTTTGCTGTGTCCCATAGGTTTTGGCCTGTTGTGTATTCATTGCCATTTGTTTCCAGAAACTTCTTGATTTCATCTTTGATCTCATTGTTAACCTATTCATGACTTAAAGGTATGTTATTCAGACTCCATGAGTTAGAGTGCTTTTAGTTTTTTCCCTTGAGGTTGGTTTCTGGTTTCAAGCCATTGTGATCTGAGAAGATGCTTGGTATGATTTGAATTTTCCTGTATTTGTGGAGGCTTGTCTTATGACCTACCATGTGGTCTATCTTAGAGAATGATCTATGTGCATTTCAAAAGAATGTGTATTTTGCTTCTTTGGGGTGAAAGGTTCTGTATATATCAGTTAGGTCCATTTCCTCTAGAGTGTTGTTCAGTGCCACAACATCCTTGGTGATTTATGTTTGGAAGATCTGTCCATTGTTGATAGTGGGGTATTAAAATCCCCTACTATTAGTGTGTTGCTGTCTATATCCTTCTTGAAGTCCTCCAAGATTTTCCTTGTATATTTGCAAGTTCCTATGTTCAGTGTATATATGTTTACCAGAGTTACTTCTTCTTGATGGATTGTTCCTTAAGTATTATGAGATGTCCTTCTTTATTTCTTTTTATGGCCTTCAATTGTAAAATATATTTTGTCCGAAATAAATATTGCCACTCAAGCCTTTTTTTCATGTCCACTTTGTTGATATATATTTTTTCATCCCTTCACTTTCAATTTGTGTAGATTCCCTTCTGTGCCATTCCTGTCTGGCTTGTATTGTTTATGTTGATTAATAATTTGATAGCCTTATTGGAGCCCCTTTATATGTTATTTGCTGTTTCTCTCTTGATGCTTTTCTGATTCTCTCTTTGTCTTTGAAATTTGCCATTTTAATTATAATGTGTCTTGGAGTTGGTCTGTTTGGATTCATCTTCATTGGGACCCTCTGTGCTTCCTGAACTTGAATAACATTTTTACTCATCATGTTAGGGAAATTTTTTATCATTAATTTTTTGAACAGGTTTTTCATTCCTTATTTCTCTTCTCCTTCTGGTATCCCCATGATAAGGATATTATTGTGTTTCATGTTGTCCTGCAGCTCTCTTATAACCTCTTCAATCTTGTTCAGCCTTTTTTCATTCTCTTGTACTGTCTTGGAATATTTTTCTACATTGTCCTCCAACTCACTGCTCTAATCCTCTGCTTCCTCTAGCCTACTATTGGTACCTTCTATTGTATTCTTTAATTCAGAAATTGTATTCTTCATTTCCTTCTGGCTCTTACTGATAGTTTCTAAGTCCTTTTTAATGCTAGTGTAGCTCTCAGTAAGTTCCTTGTAGTTTCCCTGAAGTTCTTTGTAGTTCCCCTGGAGTTGTTTATAATTTTCTTTGAGCTTGCTGAGCTCATTGTGCTTCTCTGTCATCATTATTTTGAATTCCATATCGATAATTTGTTTGCCTCTGTTTCGTTGAGTGATCTTTCTGGGGATTCTTCCTTTTCTTTTGGTGATGGACTGATTCTTTTTTCCCCCATTTTGGGTATCTGTTGTTGTTTGTTTTTATCTTGGGTTAATCTGCCTTTGTGGGGCACTCTTCTGTGTTAGGAGATTTGTGGAGTTCAGTGTTTTATTCTCCTAGATTTCCTCAACTTGTTGCTCTTGGGGTGGCCTTTATGTCATTAACTTGGTCTGTCTGGTTGTATTTTGGATTGGTTGTATGTGTTGCTCCTTTCCTTCCAGTTGGCTGATTGAGAGACACTCCTTCTATTCTTTCTCATACACTATTTTTGAGCTGCTCCTAAAACAGACCCACCAGTCCAGGCAAAATTACCACACCTTCATAGATATCTTTCTCCTTTAATCCCCCTTTTAACTGCCTATGAACCTAGCTCTATACCCATACCCTCCAAGGTAAGTTGCATTTTTAATCATACCCTCAGCTGCAACTGAGCCAGTCTTAATAGGGATGTAGATATGATAAGACTGTTGTATTAGGGGAAAAAATGATTAAGTTGACTAAAGTATAGATAATTTTGAAGGTTACAAAGGAGTAGCAAAGATAGCAGGGATACGAGAGAGAAAGCAAACTTATCGCTTGTATAGAAATGAGGATAGGGAGAAAGCCTCAACTGCGAGTGAATAGTAATATGCCTATATATATAGTTGCTGCATCTACCTCCCTGTTCACCCTTAATGATCCCTAATTGGTCTAGGTGGAGCCAGGACTTATGTGCTTTTAACAGAAAAAAAGAATGTGCAGTCCCTTGTAGTGCACCCATAAAACAAACAAACAAACAAAACAAAACAAAAAAAGAAAGAAAGAAAGAAAGGGTTTAAGCGGCTGGGGGGGAGAGGAATACTTAGATTGAGGACTGGGAATGAGTTGTAGCGGGAGAGTGAGTAGACTTTAAAACAAGAGTAGGAGAAGGAAACATAATTGCCAATGATACCTCAGACAAGGGTCTGATCTCCAAAATGTATAAAGAACTAATGAGACAACACCAGGGAGACAGACAGCCCAATCAAAAAATGGGCAAAGGACCTGAACAGACAACTCACTGAGGAAGATATACAAAGGGCCCAGAGGCATATGAAAGAATGCTCGACATCACTAGTCATCAGAGAGATGAAAATTAAAACCACAGTAAGATACCACCTTATACCTGTCAGAATGGCAATCATCAACAAATCAACAAACAACAAGTTTTGGCGAAGATGTGGGGCAAAGGGTACCCTCGTGCACTGTTGGTGGGAATGTAGGCTGGTGCAGCCACTGTGGAAAACAGTATGGGGTTTCCTTAAAAAACTAAAAATGGAACTGCCTTTTGATCCAGTGATTCCGCTACCTGGACTATACCCAAAGAATCTTGAAACACCAATTCATAAGAACCTATGT